>JAANSN010000461.1:0-18027 GCA_036850665.1 Dicranocentrus wangi | reverse complement strand
AAAAAAAAAAGAAAGAAAGCTGTAATCCTTATTTGGAAAAAATAAGTAAATTCGAGTATATTTGGGATCAAACTGGTTAGAGATGGGCATATTGTAACACGTTTTTATTTGAGGGAGTAATAACCGGATAACCAAAATTCCTCGTGAAAAATCTTCAAATCCTGCTTTGCGTACATGTTTATCCGCAATTGTCAGTTTAACCGAGCTAACCGGATTGTTCCATTTGTGGGGCTTATGTGGTAATCAGCGGAAATTGCTAAAGACGTCGAGCAGCTAGAGCCGAGTTTACATGACATTTATTGGCAATTACGGGCTATTATTTTTAAAGCCACTCAAATGCGGGCATGTATGTATAGATAGAGAAATGAAACTTGTTGAGTGACTCTTCTTCTCTCACCATTGCCTAATATAAAAGTTCCAGACAATGTAAAAGAATAAAAAAAATGAACATAGAAAGTCGTTATGGCCAACTTGGCCTCTATTCCCCTTTAATTTGAGGGTAATAGGAGGAGGGAGCAGGCAAGCAGGCAGGCAGGTGATATGGCAAAAGTGATGGGATGACAAACAGATTTGTCAAGTGGGACTGCTGCTGCTTGCTGCTCCTTTTTACGAAATTATCCAATAACGGGATTGTCGTGGTGGTTGACACACGTGGATTAGTAGGATTGCTGCTCCGATGTCGAAATTTAATATCCGGCAAGAAGAAATGCGTCTTAACCTAATAGGAAACACTTAAGCCGGAGAGAAATGTCAGCTAAAGTAAGTACCCAGTCGGTAGGTATGGTATTCATGCTACACGCACGCATATTATGTGGAGTGGTGGAGACCGCACTACTCGGTCATTCAATCAGGCAGCCATAGATTTATTTAGCCACACCAATATTATTACCCACCACGCCACATATGTGCCTCCTCCTCAATGTCTTCTGTCGGCGGTGGTCCAACAGACTTGTGTGGTGGTGCGTCCTGGCCGATTTTTCCACGCAATTTAAATCCAATGAAGAAATGCGTCTTTAGGTAAGTATACTTGAAATGCTCGCTTTGCCTTGGAGCAACTTTAGGCAAATGAGGTTTTCGCATGGTTTTCCAAACTCTCCGATTTGATTTGATTTCCTGCGAGATGGGACGACGCGATGAACGAGGCCAAGAAAAAGCAATCAATTTGTGTCGTTGATGGGAGCCGGATGGATTTGACTTGTTATGCAACAACATGCCAGCAAATCAAATTATTTTATACATCATTTCATCTGGATTGGAACGACGGTGGTGGTGGATGGATGCGAAGTGGTGGATATGGATAGTTATTAAGTGTGGATTTTTTTGAGGGGATGACGGCACTCAATGAAGGAGAAATGTGATGTCTGATTTTGATTTGAGCAAAAGTTAAATCCCCCTTTGCCACAGATGAAATTGGGAATTCCGAGTAAAATTGTGGTTTTTAAACTTGTAGCTCAAAGATACAGGTCAAGGTGACGTGTGTGCTTCCATAATGGGCGCATCCCTTGATTTGATTTTAATCCTGTTAGAGTAGTTGTACTGGCTGGTGGTGGTTGGGAGCTGGGATAGGAGCAAGGGAGAGACCTGGAGTGTGTGTACTTGTTTAAAAATAGCAGATGATTTACTTGCTGAGCATTCAAATTGATGTTTTTTTTCAGTCTGCTCTCGGCAATATTGCAGGAGTTCATCCACCAACTCATTCAAATCAAATCACCACCACCAAACAGGCGCAAATGGGGCTAACGGTTTATGACATAAAATGCAAACACCACACCATGCGAGTCCGCTCGTTCCTTTTACCAGGTTTATTACCAATAAATGGAAATTTCCAGTAGGAAAGTTACTCGCTTGGAGGAGTGAAATATATTCTTGAGACTACAAGTGTTTCGAAGTTGTTTTCCATATTGAACGACTCTCCTCCTCGGCTTTTCGTCCTTCTCTTCTTCCTCCTCTCGCCATTCATTCTCCTCTCAATTGGATTTTCCAAAAGATTTTATTTTCCTCGTGAATACCTCCATGATTTTCTCTCGGGCAAAAAAAATATAATAAAATTGATGGTCTACAACATACGTTCCACTTGTGACTGGGAAGAATGACGGGTTATTGGAAAAACCCGTTGCAAATTTGATTTTACTCCGCCGTATCCATTTCGGCATCCATCCATGCTCCACTAGGCTTTAGCGTCGTGGAAACGCTTAGGGCGGTGACTTCACTTGGGTGAACCATAGTAGGGGAGGTTAGTTAAGCAGATATCAGCAGAGGTTTTGCCTAAACGTGAATTAACAATAAGAAGAAGACGAAAAAAACCTAATATAAGCCTTGCCTTTCCGTCTCCAATAATAGAACGTCAAGAGGGAGTGAGTGAGTGAGTGGAGTAGGTATATATGAATGTATTGGTGGAGTAGTGGTAAGTAGTAAGGAGCCGGGTGAGAGGGCTGCTAATATGTTTTCCTCTCATTTTTTTATTGATGGTGGAGGAGGTGGCAAAGCAAACAGGGAATATTGAACATGGTCGGTCAGGTCAGTGACCAACAACCAAACGGGAATGATATTGAGAATGAGTAATGACACTAGGAGTAACATATGTACACATAATATCATGACATAAATATTGACATACGGGTACACAACCACGAGGGCTCGCTCACTTGGAGCCCATGCTCCTTGCCATTAATGCAATGCACCAACTGCTCGTGTGTGGTTCATGTTGTCAGGAAGCAATGAATTGAAATGAGATGAGATGATATAAACTCGTGTGTGCCATGTGTGTGTGTTTGTGGTTCGGAGCATAAAACCCTTTTTTTCTCCTACATTCGCTAAAAAAAAATCGAGTCGGCAGCAGCAGGGAACAAGCAAAAAGAAAAAAAACGGAGGAAATCTGGTTCACAACTATTTACTCAGTCAGAGAGAGAGAGAGAGAGAGTGAGTGAGTGAGGCGGAAGTTAAAAGTGCATTTTTGCAACATTATTAGCACATAGTATTCTCTTCTACTTCTCCCCCGGATTCGATTGCTCCAATTTGAGGAACTCTCTGTGCTGGAACATGAGAGTTCAGGCTCAGTAATAATATAATACTGATAATAATAATAATAGTAATAGACAAGCAGTAGATTATTATGCATGTACCTCACTCACTTCATAATTCCCTTTCCCCGCAAAAACTAGTAGAAAGGGAAATGCAGTCGAGGAAGCCAGAAGCTCTGGTTGGTTTGATATTATTAAACTGACATATTGCATCAAAGAGTGTGGGCTGGAGAGAGTAGGACGTCATTCTCGGAAAAAAATCAAATGAAATTTGAATGCAAAAAGAGAAAAGAAAGGGAGAAAGGCTTGCTTGCCATGTGGAACAAAATATATTATATGTATATGGTCTCACTCACTCACATCAGCCCACCTAAAATTCATTTTCCACCATGCTCTCCTCCTTTTCCCCTTGATCACTTAAAACGAAAAACTGGAAGTGGAACACACATTTTTTTTTCCTGGAATTGGAAAGCCCACGTTGCACCCTACTTCTCCTTCTTCTTCCGCGACAGTGTGGGCTTGGGAGGATAAAAAATCAACAAATAAATTGGAAAGTTTCTTACGTACTAACGTACGTATACTGCATACATGTACAATAATGCATTGCATTCTTTCTTTCATTCATGCATTCATTCATCAGCAGCAGCGCCGTAGACAATTCAATATTTGTTTTACCCATTACCATCTCCATCAACTTGACTGGGTTAAAATCATAAAAAAAATCCTCTCTCTCTGCCGTCGTGTGGAACACATGTGCGCAGCTTTTTGCGGTTGTTGTAAAAAAAAGTATTACAACACAAGTTGGGCTGCTTTTGCATGTCGTTTTATATACACATAAGGAATGATGATGAGGTGGCTATGGTTTGTGGCACTATTACTACTGCACACACACACACACACAAACTGGCACACAGAGACTCTATAACTTTGAGTCCATGAGGGAGAGTTTGGAGTTAGGAGTGAGTGAGGAGGGTGTGAGAGGTCAAGGAACTTGTGCGTATGTATATAAGTTTGAAATTTTTGAAAGGGCCATAAATAGTAGAGAAAGCTTCGTTTATTAAACAGAGAGAAGAGCGGCGGTGGCGGCGGCACTCAGGTTGCGAAAAACGAGGACGATATAATATAATTCCGTACGTACGTACGTACTCCGTCCGTGCGTGTTTGCAGCCTGAATTTTTATTTCCCATATTATCGTTGTTAAGGGGAGCCCCCGCCATCGGAAAAAGGAGGGTGAGAGTGGTGGAGTGGTAGAGTAAAAAATTCTGATCGTCGTCGTGAGCATAGTCTATATACCTATTATTACTACTACTACTACTACTACTATATTTACACATTATGTACATGATGACTGCTGCAGCAGTCTATACGGATATATATTGATTCAGTTTTTTGTCATCATGATTAAAAAATTGGAAATATAATACGACTGGGTGGATGGATGGATTATTTTTTGAACAATGTCTTCTGTACTACTGTACCACTCGACCCCGTTGCTCTAGAGTGGAACGTGAAAGCCAATAAGACTTGGCTCTGGGCAATTAAATTTAATTCAGACAGAGAGAGAGAGTGAGAGAGAGAATCCCTGACAGAGTTAGTTTCACGTTTCCCCAAACATTTTCACTCAAATTATCGGCTCAAAACGTGTGGCCGTGTCGTGGAGTCGAGCCCCTTGGCTTGGCCAATAAACTCTAATTTTGGAATTTCCATTCCATTCCCAACCCAGTCGGAGTAGTAATGGGATATTATTATGGGATTGTGCGTGCATGAATGAGGATGATGATGATGATGATGACGACGCGGGTGACGACGGCGACGGCGACTACGATCAGAGCTATCATAGTCCACGCTCCCCACTCCTTCCACTTGGACCTTCAGTCGTCGTAAAAAAAACGCAGGTATTCCCAGGTGTAGCCTCCTCTGTCCTCATATTTCTTAATTTATGTACAGAGAGTTGTCCTGAAAAATTGATTTTGTCAACATTAACCTACACAACCGGGCCATAAATATAAATCATGGGTTGTGTACGTATGTGTGTGTGGAACAGGGTGCAAAAAGTGTATTCCCTCTGACTCTTCTTTCCCTGTATTTTTTTTTCTGGCCACAGGAAGTGACGGGTGTACAGCGAGCGAGCGATGAGCGAGCCTGCTGGTCCCTGGCCTCGCTTTTCGCTGTTGTTGCTGGGGAAAAGGCATGAATCACTGGCTAACCGACACACATCCCCCTTTCTCCTCAGCCTGTATATTATAATAATAGTAGTATCGTCATCGCGTAGCAGCAGGTTAGGTCCATGGAGTGTGGGAGTAGCCTAGCCAAGGTCTGACTTGACTCCTTTCCCCAGTGATACCATATGTAATCAAAACACATGAGCTCAGCGTAATTTCCCTTCGCATGTCGGTCGGTAGCTGAATGCTTGATTATTTTTTCCCCTTTTCCCAAACGGCTTCTTCTTCTTCTGGTTCCAGTTTTGCTACCTGTCTTGCACATTTTTTTCTTATTCTTCTTCTTCTCCTTTTGCCTCTTTCTTTTTTTCCTTCTTTCTCCTTTCGGTTGATCCCCCTAGTCAGACACACGCACAACCTGCAAAGTACACACATAGACAGTTTTTTTCTCTTCTTCGTCTTCTTCGTCTTCTCTATCCAAAGTTTTTGTTGGAGCTTTTTGACCATGACGGGTGTGTGAGTAGTGTGTGGGTCTGGCTGGTTGCTGGATGGAGCAAGTTTAATTCCAGTCATGTAGCTGCTAAGTTGAAACTCTCTGGAACAACTACTACTACAAACGAGTCCAAGTTTGTTTTTTTTTGGCAGAAAAGATAGTAGTAGTGAGCGGCGGGCGCGTTCCTTATGAATAAGTTAGAGCACGTGGATAATATTACTGGACTGTCAAATACGTCCTGATTTCGGTCAGAGCAAGTGCCATTACGCTTATGAGCCGTGTTGTTAGGGGAAAGTTGGTAGTAGTCGGGGCTAAAATGCTTGTTTGCTCACTACCTCTTCCTCCTCCTCCTCCTCCGCATCTCTGTTTTTTTAGAGAGCCATGAGCCAACTCGCTCGAGAGAAATAAAAAAAATTGTTTACTTGGCGTCTTCCTCCACTTACTTAGTTACTTGCGCACGAGTTTTGCACGAGGGGAGTGGAGCGGCGAAGGAATGAAATCTGCAAAACAAAAAAGGGATATTTTTTTCACACTTGAAATTGTGCTTATGTAGAGAAAGGGCGAGAGGAAGATGAGAGAGAGAGAGAGCTTAGAAATCCAAATTTTCTTTTTTTCTTTTACTATGTATTTAGCAGCAGCATCCAATCAGCAATATATTCCGCTGATCAAAGAAGGTTGATTAATGCTAATTGAGTCGCAAGTGGGATTCCCTTTGATATCGAATTTAAAAACTCTCGACCTTTTTCTCCTCTCGTCTGTACTGTACTACTACTGCGCAATTAGGAGCTGATGATGAGAGTTACACGAATCCGCCGCTGCTGCTTTTTATCCAGCAACCTCTTCCACTTGAGAGCGCCAGAGATTTTGGAAGTAATAAACGGCTCGATAACTCGCTTAGGAAAAGTGTGTCATTTGATCTTTACAACGCAAATTCCAGAAGAGAATCAGGTCAACGCGCAGTCCCTCTCTCAGATCCTATTCCATCTCCCATCATCATCATAAACTTTTATTGCAAAACACACTTCCCAATATGTGTCGCTTTTTTCGTATATATTACGCAAAAAAACCTTGTACTTAAATGTTTCCCTGAGTAGGCGTTGTCGTCGTGCTTCTTCTTTTGGGTCCGCGTATTATTATTTTCTTTTTTTGTTTGAACAAACTTGATAACTAATCATATCCAATTCTCGTAGTCAGCCTGCAGCCCTGCTTCTCCTCCTAATTTCCATCTTACTATGTCGACGACACTACAATGAGGGAAAAGGGAAACCGACGACCGCGGAGGGTAGTTTGTTGTCGTTTCACTCTCGGGGGGAGTTCACTTTACCACTTTGGCTCACTTTTCCATACTCCATTTGTTCTCCTTCCATCATCTTGGCCACCATGTGTTTGAAATTTTAGAAGCAGATGCGAGTGAGATGCAAGCAAGAAGAAGATGCAAGCGTCGTGTTCGTCGTCCCAAGGAATTTAATTCCTTTGCTAACCTCGTCTTCTTCGTCCATGGGGTTGAGAAATCATCATCATGAGACATTCAACATTATTCTCCGAACTGGCTTGCTTCGTCTCCTGATACTCCCTCTCGTGCTACCACACGTTCTTGAATTACTGACTTATTCTTTGACGAATTGACATAAGTCTCAAGTGCTCCAACTAACTCAACTCATCATCATCATCCTCTTCCACTTGTTTAACACATGTGTGCAACCTCGCCGGTGTCTCGGGCGTTAGCCTACAACCTTCTAGAGAGAGACACACTGAAAAAGCGACTACGAGGGTCTTATTAAACGTGCTCTCATGTTGCATGAGATATAACTGTTTAAACTCTTCTAAATATATAAAGCAAGCTTCATCATCATGGCCACTCGATTAGTTGACAAAATGATGAATGATGATCCGAGAGCACACTGTGGGCTTGCTTCTATTTCCCACCACCACCCTTCAATCTCACTCAGGTCCAATTCCCCACTGAAAACAGGAATACACAAAATGCCAGAAAAAATTCCACATCTTTAAGATAACCCGTCCGTGTACAACCATAATGTCATCCATCCAGCCCAAGTGGCTTTGCATAATGCTTTGTGACTCGTTACGAAATTATATTGACGGGGCTCATCTGATATGAGTGAGAGCAGTGCTCACTCATTCATTTAGTCATGATGATGATGCCATCCACTTGTTTTACACTTTATTAAATCCATTTAATCATCAATAATTTAATTTTGGGGGGAAACTGAGTAATATTGGATTGTGGGAAGGAATTATTCATCGGGCAAGCAAGTGCATGCAAGCTATAACTATAGCGACAGGCAGGGAGAAAGAGAGAGAGAGCACTTGTGGATCAACACTTTCAATTTTTTTTATAGAGATCCCTCGCACCACTTGACTTTTTGAAGTAGTTCTTCTCCTCATCCTCTAAAATGCATTAAGCACACTGGTGACCTCAGACAGAGCGGGGTTAGGGTTAGCTTAGCTTATTATTTGATTTCATAACTCAAAAACTGCTGATTTTTGTGCTTGAGGAGTGTAGGAGGACGACGATGAGAGGGAAAGGGGACGCCTTGCGTTGTCAGCATCTGTTGCTCTGCGTCCTCAATCCCAGCAAGGGGCTGCTGCTCTTGTGAAAAAATGCCAGACAGCCCCATTCAACTTACACAAGAGTAAGTGTGAGGAAACTACCCTTTTTTTCTAAACTATTATAATGTCGTGTTGGCTAAATAGCATCTCTAAATATACTTTGGGGCAGGTTTCTAAACTCCTCGTTCGTTGCATTATTGTGTGATTTCTTTCTTCCCAATGAGCAGCTGACAGATGCAAAAGAAAGCCTTTTATAAAACTTGAGATAATATGGTTTCCATAAAAACGTCTTCCAAAATGGTTATCGCATCGCCAGGCTGCTGCTGCCCGCAACCTCATCTTTTTTCATTACAACCATGGCATTTTAGATACGTAATACACTCACAATCAACTCGAACTCGCGAGCCTTCGAACATTATTGTTCCTGAGGAGCGGAGTGCATTGCATTGCTGGTCCGGAAAAGAAACATAATTATCCCAACCCAAGCTCCTTATTATCCGTATGTCGCAAAGTAGGGGCACCATTATTATTTTATAAATGTTCACTCACTCACCTCATATTTCTCGTCGTGGAGTTATATCATTAGCTCTAATTATCATTATCCCTCACAACCACCATCCCACTTTCTCTCGCAATCGGTGACGGCGACGGCGTCTACCACCCACCCTCCAACTGGCTCACTTTCTGGGCTATTATGGATATAAACTCAATTTCACTTTCCTCATATGTCATGCCAGTTTTAAATGGACCACTGCTGCGGAGTCCACCCAAAGTTATTCCGCGTGCAAATAATGAAAAATAATAATATGAAACATGTGGATCATCATGATGATGGTTTTTAAGGGAAAAGTGCCATCTTAATAAAGGCTCATCAGTTTTTTTTTCTCTTGATTGCGTGTATTTTCTTCCTCCACAAGGTTCCTGCACGCGACCCATGAGCCTCCTCATATTATACACGACTCGAGTAATTTGATAAACAGTCAGTTTGTGAAATATTTAAACGACATGGTGGTAGTAGCCTGGCCTGGCCGGACTTGTAATAGGTTTTGGGTTTCGTCGTTCGATCGCTCGTAATACGTCAAGGGAAACACGTTCCAGAGAGAGAAAGAGAGAGAGAGAGAGACAAATAGGAGCAGTTTACAAATTGGAATTACATGAGGGGCACATGGACAGCTTCTGTGCGCCATGTGAACTCGACGACGACGATAATCGAGTTGGTCATATCATTTCCATGCATTCTCTGTATTCAGTATTTAATTCAACAAGAGACAACAACGCAACGAGATATGGAGAGTCGTCGTGGAGGAGAAGTCGTATAATCACAGTTTTTTCCCCTCCTGGTTTTCGTACTCTGTGAATTTGGGTAATTGCATAAACATATTGAATTTCTAATATCCTGTAATTGAGCCTCCTCCTGCTCGGCTCCACACTCTTTCGAAATTCCAGATTGTCAACAACGAACACCCAGCAACATATAATCCTCACACCAGTCCCACCGCCACCACCTAATTGTGTATGTACTCTTCAATTGTGAGACTCGCTCATATTCTTTTGCCAGAAAAAAAAGGACCTGAGAGAAGTCGGCATTCGGCAAGCTTTTTTCTTGTCGGATATGTTAGTGTTGACATAAGCCCTCTCTCTCTCTCGCTCGCTCGCACAACAACCGACAAGCGAGGATTACATTTTTCTTTTTTGCCAAAATGTCAAAGTCATGCTTGATGCCTAAATTATAAAATTATAAGCTGAAAGGTGACAGGATGCAAATGGGAGCAAGACGCTTTTCTGACAGATGTTTTTTCAGACTGGATATCATAAGGTCAATATAATCATGATGTGTGTGTGTTTATTTTAATGTTTTTCTAACTTGTCAATGTCGGCAGCGTCGTCTCTAAAACCATTCTCTGCTATTTCACACCGGCTCCGTTTCACACAACGACAACACGACTAAACTCTCACAACAACTCAACTCGGGATACTACTAATTTTGCGCATTGACATGAGCAGCAGAAGCGGTTGAGGAAGGTGTTGTTGACATCGGCGAGGCACAAAGGCACCCATAAAAATGGACATTTTTTTCGCCAACACTTTTACTTTTTTGCGAGCTCTTTGTTAGAGTTCAGTCGACTGTCTTATATACTTACTTATAAAATCTTTTAGAATAAAATGAAAAAACTTGTTTTCTGCAGCCTTGGTATAACATTGTTTTAAAAAAACTTCTTGTCATCTGCATACAGTTCGACTGAAAGGCTGTTGCTGTTACGTAAAGATTATTACAATGAGAAGTAAACGAAAAGAAAAACGGCAGTTGTTTCTTCAAAGGAAATTAGGCCACCGGCCACTTCTCGCCACTATTTCGCTCGTCGTCGTATATATTACATATCATGATGATGATCATTTTCTTTTTACGGCCTCCGTAACTGGATTCATGCGAGCAAAAAAACCCTTCCTGGAAGAAAAAAAAAGTGTGCTGGTGAACCAGTTGCATGCAACTACTACTGTTTTATGAAGCGTGACTAAGAAATAGAAAATTATCCTCTTTTTTTTACAGCTCCTCTCCTGCAGCTTGACCGTTGGTTGCTCCACAGACCTAAAAATTATTCCATACGGATTGAGCAGTTGCATTGCACCAGACAGACGCGGAGAATAAAAACATCTTTTCCAAGTACACAATCAAAATATCCAAGTTTCTCATCTTTTCATCCTCGTCATCATCTGCTTCTGCTTCATCTTCAATTCTACAAACATCTTGTCAAGGTTGTACGTACCACTACTAACTTAACTTGCTTGTTGGGTTGCGCGAGAAGACATTATCATCGTCGTCCGTCGTGAAACACCTGGCAGTCGAGAAGTGAGCGACAAGAAGATGAAATGCACACTACCCTTTTTTTCTCTCTCTCTTCTTAAAGTTGGTTGTTAGATGTTCCCTCAAGAAAAGCAAACGGTTTAAGAGAGGGGAGGCATCATTCATTATTTCATGGGCACTATTAACATTTCCTTTCTTTGACCATGTGCACGCGACACAAGTGTTAGCCTTAAAAATCAGTCCGCTTTTTTCCTCTCCTCCTTAAATCTATATTATATTGAATGTAATGAGAAAAAAAGAGTGGAAAAGAGGGGAAAAACATGTTGCATCTGCTCTGCTCCTCTTCTCTCTCTCTCCGTTGTCGTGTTCCATTGAAAAGTAGAGAGAAATGAAAGAGAGAGAGAGGGAGACAACCTTGCTCTCCAAGATTTTTTTTTCGAGCTAAGGGTTCCCTTCCCTACTTCTCCTTCTCCTTTCTACTTATCAATCAGCTACAAGCTTTCAATGTAAAAGTAAAAAGTGAAGTAAAAAGAAGAAGAAAAAAAACGGCGTTCGCGGTCGGGCCATTTCATCCGAGTAAAGTTCTCAAGGATAAAGTTACTTGAACTCTGGAACTGATCCGCACATGTCCTCCTCGTCTCATCGCTGATGCTCCCTCTCTCCCTACCTTCAGCATTCCCAGTTAGTCGCTCCACTTTCCATCCATCCAGACACTTTACACTGACTGTATACAGCTACTGCTACCCTCTTCTGCAACGGAACTGTCTGCATGGAATGAAAAGATGTAATGCCACAACAACAAAAAATTGATCACCATCCAGCCAAAGGCAGAGAGCACACTTCAAGACAAACACACACACACATACACACAAAAAATGGGAAAAAAGAGGGCCTTCAGCCAACAAGAAGAAGAAGAAATGGGACGGAAGATAGAGCAGATGTTTCTCGACAAATCATATACCCCTTACAAAGGAACCCCAAGAAAAAGGACGCAAAGAAGAAGCGTGCACAGTTGTAATATCAAGAATCGAAGACAAAAAACACATATATGGGAAAATGAGAAAACCATCATCAAAAGAGGAAAGGGAGGATTTTTTTTTGGTGGGGTCGCTCACTTCTCCACGTCATAAATGACCATCTAGCCTTGAAGATAGTTTTTGCCCCTTGCTCTTAACGAGCATAGTGATATTACGAGAGAAACGACGATGGATTGCATGGACACACGACGACGACTCTAAACTCACCAGTTTTTAGAGAGAAGGGATATAATAATAATAATGGTCCCCAGAAAAAAAAGAATGAGAATAAAATCTTGTATCCCATCTTAATAATATTTTCTTCAAGACGGTAACAGTTGGCACGAGCCATGCCTGTCTTTTGGAGGAATGAGACGATGAGGCGAGGTGGTGTACGATATGAGTCAGTTTCATCATCATCATCACAACATCAACATCCGTCCGTCCGTTCCACCTCCTCCTCTCCTCTTATAATAATGCTCCCATGCGTATATACCTATACCGGTTATGAATAATGCATTTACCATTTTTGCCACTAATTTTCAGTTACTTTTGGTTAAATGACAGATGTTGGAGATTATATTCATGAGTTGCTTAACATGCAAATTGGTTGGTTGATGTCGTAGTCTGATTTGATCTGATGGCACATCTCTAAAAATATATATATATACTTACGTATTATTCCCACGGACTGCGTATGTATTTCCCAATTTCTTCCAAAAAGAAATCCCGCTATCCACCTAACCTACTTAAGAAATATATATATGCTAAAAACGGAATTTCACAGAATTCCCAATCTAAATTGAGTCGCCCTACCCTCCTGCTTGCTGCTATGCTGATCCTCCTGAACATTTTTTCCTCCCATTTTATTTTATTTTTTTTGGACAAACTGTTGATTAATGTGTGAACAACCGACTGGGGCTGGGGACGAAGAAAAGGTGAAAGAAAATCTGTGTGAGATTTGACTTTTATTTAAAATATGAGTGGGAAATGAGCAGTTCTTTTTTCACGGAGGTATGAGCCCGAGCTACTGCTGCTACTTGTATTGCCATGGAACGGAGCCTCGTAATAATTTATGAATTATGAATTTTCAACCCAGGTAAAAAAAATATAAAGTAACCGTTTTTCTTGTTATCAAAAAAGTCAGACAGAGCCGAGCTCTCTGAGCGAAAAAAATTGTCGTCCCATAGGTTCAATGGATTTATGATGCGAAACACCACAGAGTGGTGATGGTGATCCGTTCTGGTTGAGTGTTTCCGATTGGTGTAAATAGAAAACCATGTGTAATTTTTTTTCCTCGTCGATAATATTCTCTTTGGGGGTTTCTCCTATCATCTTCATAAATATCAATAAGTCATCCTGAAATTGGCCCTCGCAACCTTGGTCGTCCCCATCACTACTTCCCCTCCCGATATGGAGCAACAGACGGCGGCGGTGCGGTCCCAGACATGTATATATATAATTCGGAACCATGCATGCTCTAAATATTTGTGAGGCAAAAGGAGTGTGACAAAACGAGAGATAAAAAAAATACAGGGTAACAACTCACAGGCTCCTTCTCTCTCTCTCTCTCTCTCTCATGGCACAAAAGGCCATGAAACTTCTTTTTTTTCTCAGTGAGGGAAAAAGAGTGCAATGGGAGAATCAACTGGTCCGTCTCCTAAGTTTTCTGCTTGAAATGCAGCCACCAGTACCACCACCACCACGGCGATGGGAAACCTTAGAATGAATAGGAAGCAATACAAAAGAGGCAAGAAAACTGGGGCAAAGTCTTTTATTCCGAATTCTCTTTTGATCCTCTTCTCTTCTCCTTCTTCCTCCTCTTTTCCAAGTTGTCTCGATCATCATTGAGAGGAGAGGAGAGGAAAAGAGTCAGTCACTCGGTGGATCGGAGTAGTAGAGTCCTTTGAATTTTTTTTTTGTCGAAAGAACACCTCTTCTTGTCTACCTAGACATCACCTATGCAGAATGGCAGTGGGGGCACAAAAAAGAGCGTTTCATTCAGTTCCCGTCGCTTCTGCCACCACAAGCATAGATTACAAGAAAGAAAGAGAGGAGCCCATAGTGCACCACTTTTTTTTTAACTCCATGCATACGTAATAATAATAATAATAATATCCATTTCCCCGGCAAGAAACGAAATCAGACAAAGAGAGAGGGCTCCGCCGCGTCCCTGTTGCCATGTGGGTTAGAGTTGCATGCAGGCAGGGCCAGGGACTGAAAACTTGCATAAGAATGAGTTTCTGGGAAAGAGGTCTCCTCTAGGTAAACCAGGAAGAGCTGGAGATGAAGAAGAAGAACAATAAGAACAAGAGTTGCACAAAGTGAGTGCAAATCAAAGTTGGGAATTAATTGGACAAGGAGTTTGGTTCGTTGAAGTTATAATAATGCACTACTACTACTGCTGCGCCATAAAATTAGGAATATGTTATGTATGATATATATCCTCTTACAGTCATTCAGTCAGTAGTTTTAGTTGAATCCCACTTTCCCACCACACAGTCGTCCTGCACCGGCTCACCCTCAAAATGCGAAAGGTGAGCCGTTTTATTTAACGGCTACCTCCGAGCCGGAGCAAAACTCTCTCATTCATGTATCAGTGTGGTGCAGGCAGAATGGATGGTTGTTGGATGGAAGCATTTATTTGCAAAAAAATATTATTACCCTTCTTATTGGCCACTTTCAAAAGAGCCATATATCCTTTTATTAGTTTTGAGTAATCCTTCTTGCACTCCCTCCTCTTCCCCCCAAAGACACTGTCTCTGTGTGGGAGGGCAATGGCAGGGAAAAGATGACAACGACTTTTGAATAATATGAATGTCTCGTTGTTGTAGTAGGAGCATAGCAGTGGTGGTAGTTTCATTTACATCCGGTAAAATAAAGTGTGGGTGCATGGCTGTTGCGCTGCCACAAGATTAAAACGTGGCAGGAGGAGCTCTCGGGCAGCAGTCCCTAATATGCAGTAAAAGTTTGTTGTTTTTTTTGCATTATCGAGCAACCCGAGTTTTATGTCAAAGGTAACAAAGAAGAGGAGGCATTTCAACTTGTAATAAAATAGTTTTTGTGCATATGGCCAGGCCACCACTTTTTTGTGATTCACCTGGTGTTGCTGTGGCGGTGGTGGTGGTGGTGGGCTACACACAAGATACAACTTTTTTTTTATTTCTCCATCTTGTTCCCTTCCACTTCAACAACCCATAGCCACACGTTTTAATGAAGTAGTGAGGGGATTTTTATGTTGTTTATAAACTCACAATAATATAAGGACTTTTCATAGATGAAGGTGGGATTGTTGGCGTGCTGTCAAAAGCCCTTAAAATTTATTTTACTGTTGAGAACGAAACGAAAAAAAAGAAAAGCAAAACGAAACGACGAATGTGTATACGCGCGGCAACGACCTACTACTACTACTACTACTCCTTCTGCCACTTGTGTGAATAATGGGACGCAAGCTCCATAAAATTGCGCTGGAAGTGAACTATATTATGACATTTGTGAAAAGACAGGGAGAGAACAATAAATAAGTATATATATAAACATTACTGTTATCAAGTTAATGTCACAATTTCATACGACAAAAAAAACATAACTTGCTGCTCGCCTTTTTACATTTTTTCCCCAACAAAAAAAACGTGTACACAACTAACAACCAATTGTGCACATAAAGTGTGTCAACAAAACGGGGAATTCATATAAGTTGGGACAACAACACAAAAAGAGTAATGAAGTGCATTCTAAAGGGAATATAGCGAAATAAAACACGTCTTCCCGAAAGAAATCAACTTTTTTTTTTGTTGTTGTCTCCTTTTGTCAGCAGCCCTGATGATGTGCACCGCCTTCATATAATATTGCAAACAAAACAGAGGAAAAAAAGATGTGATAATAAAACGTTCCATTTCGCAATTTCTTGTTCTTTCCTACTACTTTTTAGCAGCAGCAATCCCACACAACTTGCGTCTGTCTCTAGCTCAAAGACGCAAACGCAAAAAGAAAAAAAACTGCAGGCGCATCTTGTTTTCTTGGAGGATTTCACGGAAAAATCTTTATATTTGCAAGGGCTAACATTTCCATTCATTCTAACTCATTTTCGTCTATGTTGTTCATAATATGTAAAATTCATACGACACAGCAGCAGCTAGCAGCTCATTTGCGTAAACAGGGTTAATACGGCCGAGTGCATTATCGCCGAGTAGTAGTGTAGTGATGATTCATTCACGTCATTGTCATATCATCATGTACAGCGTAGCAGATGCAAATGGCATGCAAAGTTGCGAAATGGATTCGTGGAATATAAACACTTGCCCAACTTAACCATCTTGACGACTTGGACTGCTGAGCCGTTGTCGACGACTATTTATTTATTTACCAAAAAAAACTATTATATTTGTTTACATTTTTAATACATTAGCTGTTGCTGGGTTGCGAGTTTGCGATGCGTGGATCCATCCATCCCCCACTCAATAACAACTTCTTCTTCTGTTTCTCCGGCGTAGGCTTATTTTAAGAATTTTGTTTTGATTTGGGCTATTAAGTTTCATGAAATCCAAGGCGGGTGCATGTGTGTGCTCTCTATTTTTGAGTAGGGAACGACATCGTTAGACGCACTCAGTTTTCCAAGCTGTACTATAAATTGATCATTTACTTTTAATAGGGAAATGGAAACATTTTGGCTCTCCTTTTAGATTTCCCCAGCCAAATTATGCGCATCATTAAAAAAGCTTATATGATTGACAGAGCCGATGAGATCTAGTAGTATATTATCCGTTCATAAAAAGGTTTCAAGTGTTTTGCGAGAGGGGATCGGATATATGAAGGATAGGATAATAGAGTATATGAATGAGCACGGAATTTCCATAAAGTAGTGGAAAGCTCTGCTTATTATGTCAGTCAGTTCATTGCTGGGATTTTCATTCAGGAGGTTATGTCATTCATTGGTTGTAAAAGGCTTGGAGAAGATTATGGAGTTGAGATGACTTGGAGCATAATACATATTATATGATTACACAATTAACGGTTTAATTACTGGGAAATCAGGACGTTGATGGTAATGGAGCCGCTTTTGCGATATGAGCCGCGCTGTTTTGTGTTTGTTTCAATCGCTACAATTCGCAATTAACGTTGACTAAAAAGAGTTGACGTTGACGTTGGTTTCCTTTGTTAGCCCAAGGAGGAAGATACAACGGAGATGATGGGAGGATATTACATGGCGAATATGGCGATGATGATGATGATGAAGTTCTTCTCAGAATTCCGCTCTGACTCTCTCACTTTGCTCAGTAAAATGTTTGTGGAATGTGCAATAAAGGGAGAAGAAGGGAGATGGAACATTTTGTGAGTTCTACAGTAATACATTTTATATATATTTGATACTCGGTAACTCGGTGCACTTATCCCAGATTTTCGCGACGTGAGCAAAGGTCTCAAGTTACACCAGCTGTCATTCAGCACAATCATTTTTTTTTCTCGCTTGTTGTTGTTCAACAGTTTCCCTTCTACACCGAAATGAGGACGACGGCTTTGCTTTCCTGGAGGAGAGGAGAGGAGCGATTATAAAATGAAATTTTAGCCTTTTCCGGATCTCCGTGGGTGACATACTTAGCAGGAGGAGAGCGAAGTGGTACAAAAAGCTTGTCAGAATCGGGATTTTGAGGAGATTGGAGGCTTCAACAACACATGAATGACGGAAAGGATGAAATGCAAGCCGGAAGGGATGCATTCCAAAAAAAAGAAACTTTTTGGGATTGGTTGGGGTGAGGGAGCGAGCGGAGAGCGGCGGAACTCGGGAGGAAAGTGAATGACTGCGGGATGACACTTGTGCCAACAAACGCCATTCCAATTTGCCTTCTAGTGTCACCTTGGAATGAATGAGCTAGATTTCCACGAACGTAGCCTGATTTCGAAGATTACACACGGGTTCATTGTAAAAGAGTCACCTGAAGTGCTACGTGTGGGCGCACGTGATTTA
>JAANSN010000460.1:0-58752 GCA_036850665.1 Dicranocentrus wangi | reverse complement strand
CTTAATTAGACTGGGCGGAAGACGACACTCCCTGATAAGGCCTAAAAAGTATCCATTTGAAGTACCAACGTTCCCCCTGTTAGGAAGGAGGTTCCAATTGAAAAAAAAAACATTAAGCTCCATAATATAAAAATGTGCTGTGAATGAAAATTAGAGAAAAAACACTACTCAAGTGTCCTACCTCGGCATGAATTTTGGAGGGTGCAACTCCTTATTCTCGAACCTCTTCAGATCTTCCGAGCTCAGATTTACCTTTGTCAAAACACACCTCGCAGGTAAATCATTGCCATCCTTGTCCATCCAAACCTTCAAGTGATATCGCCTAATAAACTGATTTCTAAATGTGTCATTGCTGAAACGAATAACTCCACAGCACTCCGGTTTTTTTCCACTACCAGCACTACCACTACTACCCCCTCCACCCTCTTCAGTTTTAATGCTCGAACTATTTCCACTGCCATTTCCAATTTGTGGACGATGTCTGAAGTGAAATAAATCAAATTTTTCAGCCTCTATATACTCGGAGAAAAAGTTTCTCAGGTCGGCAGTGTGAAATGTTGCTGGCACATTATTTACCATACAATAATAATAATAAACTCGCTCCTTGGATTCTGATTCATCAGCAGCTCCAGGAAGCGCAAGCGTGTTGTGGGTATCCTCAGCTTCACAACTCATTTTCACAAGTACTAACTGGGGAAAGTACTGGAGAGAAAAAAGTTTGTGAAAAACACTTGTGATAAATTCACAAGTAACTTTACACCGAAAAACAGAAGAAAGTAGTAGCCTACTACACAGCAAGCAGCAGCGGAGTTCTGTCTGATGCTTTTGTTTTGTATTTTTCAGCTGATCTGCTTCATTCATGCTTTGCAGGATGCAGCTACCTCGTGTGCTTTTCTTCATCTATCTTCGTTTCGACTCATTATTGTAGTCAGCCAGCATTAGCAAGAGCAAGTCAGCACAGCATGGCACCAGCATAATAATTATGCATTGCAGTTTGCAGAGACTTGTGAAAAGCATTTTGTACACTTATTTAAGCAATGTTTCTAGTGGACTTGCTGATGCTGCATTGTGAGTGAGTGACGTTTTAAAATTAGATATGACTGCTCATCATCATGAAATTGCTTACTTATTTATGATGAGCATTAAAATGCTGAAGTATGTGTAGCGTGCAGCACAAAAAGTCCTCCTGTATAAAAATGCGGCGGCATTGAGCCAGAGTATTTAAAGAAAGACGTTGACGGTGAATATTATTCACATGTCTTAATTAACGCACAGGCTAATGAACTATTCGATTAGTGAACACTATGAACCAATCTTGGCATTATTGATCCATATAACATTTAAGATTGCGATTGGTTGAAATTGCAAAAAATTAAGACGATTTTGTTTCAAAATTCTTTGTCATTTGGTAATCGTAATCCGGGTTCTCACGTAAGACAAGCAATAAAACTCCAAATATTCTTTGTTTTTGGGCAGTCTTTTGAGTATCAAAGGTATTTTATATTTTATGTATTTATGCGTGTAGGAGGAGGTCGGTAAGTCCTGGAAAAGCTAATGAATGTGTTGCGTGGAGTGGTAATCTCAAATTAACCGCAACACCAGTAATAAAAAATACATTTTGGCATGATCAAGCCAATAAGCTGTGTATCTTGAGCCTATCCAGCAGCCAACAGAATGATGATGACTCCCACCCAACGTTTTCTTGTCATTAAATATCAACCTATACATATTATAACCAATATAATTTTGAAATGATGCTCGCTCATGACATATTTTAACTTAACTTTATAGCTTTGCTATTGGTTTTATAATCGGTTGTGCAATTTTTTGTTAAATGAGTCGGCATTGTCGCATCAGCAGAATGACACATCTACTAGAGGAACTTAGGAAGTATAAGGGGGTGGATGGGAATTTGGGAATAGCATCAGATTAATTACATGAGAGAACATCAAAGGTTTTACTTTGTAAATGTCGTGCTTCTTGCACTGTGTGATTGTAGTATACAATACATAATATAATTAGTACAATTTCTCCACATTTACTATGAACGTGACTGCTTGCTTGTGAAGAAGCAGAGTTCGAGCCCGAGCTGCTGGCTTCATTTAATGAACTCTCTCAACAGTCTCAACGCATTATGACAGTGATACACACTTACACACTACTATACGGACTATTCTTATTCTATCTATTTTCCTCCTACTTTCGTATGTATGTTGCATGTAATATGTTGCATCTCTCTCTGCGTATTGCGCACCCTGTACCAGGACTACCAGGAGTATATTATACACTAAACTAGTTACAAGAAGTTGTGCTGATGATGATGAATCATGAATTTGATACGGCTACACACAGACAGAATCACGGAATTGATACTATACTAGCTAGATAACCCCCTTTTTGGAAAATGGAATTTGAGATTTTTATTTGAAAGAAATGATGTGTAGAATTACAGATTATACACAAATCTGCGCCCCATTTCAAAGCGCCCCATGAGTTTACTGTAAATGTTCATAAAGTCAATATTCGATTAGACTTGAACTTGCAATTTTAATGCACCATACAAAAATTATTAAATGAAATACGACTCTGGGATTGGAAGAACATTTGCATGCAAACTGCTATTTGAAATGTCGGGTAAACTACATCTAGTCAAATCTAGTGTAGTCTACTATGATGTACTGCTTTGAGATGCGAGTACGTACATGGATGGAACAAGTCCAGCCCAGGTAATTTTAAATTGGAATTATTCGCAAAACTAACTGATTATTTCATTAAGCCAACGAACGTTTTAAAACAATGGAATCGAGGATGATGTTGGGATTTTATTATAATGATTGCATTTGTCGGTGACGGTGAGAGCCTAATATTTATACATGTACTTACCTAACCAGTAACCACAATAGGTAAGAGGTGCCATAAAAGAATATAAAAAAGATCTAGCATTTTACGATATCCACATACATATATTATATATCTTGTCCTACACACAGTCGCAGTAAATACTTTGTGGAAGGGGAACCCAGAGATATGCAAGCACAAAGCACAAGTACTCACCACGATCACTTTCTGAATATAACATGCACTGTACACGAATTTACGAAATATGGATAGCTTTGTGTATAGTATTTCACAAAATCCCTTTCAAAATATATATTCATAAAAAAGCAAATGCCTACTATTTGCGTGGTTCATATTCTTGGTATTGTTTATGTTAAAGTGTATGAGTATGTAATCAAATTGGTACATATTGGCATTGGCAAGAAATGCTAGACTGTTAGCTCTAGCTGGTTTATTGGAATCGACATTAAAATTTTGAATATATATACATACCCTGGTTTAGTTACATTATTGTCAAGCAGACCCGAGCACAAAATAACACGGAGTGACTTGACTCGACTGAGAAGAAAGTTATCGCTAACTTGAGGAATGTAAGTCAATAATTCTGAAAAAGTAATAAATCCCTTGTGACGAAAATTATCAAAAACCACGTTAGTAATCGATAAATTAAACATTTAGGTAAGGATTCAAGGGTAGCGCAAAGCATTCACTCACTCACATTAGCTTTCTCCACGCACTCACACAATCCCGTGCACAAGTGTCGGTCGACCAGCAGCAGGAGAAACTTTTCAGAAACCTATTTGTATTACATCAAATTAGGTCAAATGCCAGATTTAATTGCTGCCTGTCTGACAGTATTTTGAAAGTCACGCTACAAGCGAAGAGAGAGGTGTGACAAATATTATGATAGATGTATGGGAGTAGTTCTAGGTGATGTCACCGTTAATTAACATTTTGAAGACGTAACGTCCTCAATTTTAGTAGAATTTTTACTTACTCTCAGAATCGTAATTGATCAAGTGTAGGTTTGTAAGCTCTAAAAGCTCTTTTTCAAATAAAATATTGTGCGATACAGAGAGCAAATCATAGATACTTTGGAATTGGGAAGTTTGTGAGCATTTGCTGGCGGGCAGGTATACCCTGTATAATGCAAGGTGATAGTGGTGGTCGGTCGTATCTCGATCTGTCATCACTGCTATGGGTGACAAAATATATTTAGGGATCAAGCGCCTTGACCTTATCCACTTTATCCCATCGATATAATAACATCGATCTATTTGTATAGATCATCATAGCTTTATCCTGCATGAAATAAACGTTTTAAAATTTCGGCAATTATTCTCTTAAAATTATTATTACATTATTGAATTTTCAGTAACAATGACGGACAGTAAGCAGTACCCATACGGAGGAGCGCCATATCCAACTCAGGGTATGCACGGTCAAGCTCCTCCTCCTTATCCAGGCGTTGGAATGGCAAATCCGGGTTATGCACCAGGTGGGATTCCACCGACTGGCTTTGCTGGCTTCGGAGAACCATCCCCAGGCGTTGGTTTAATGGGTCCACCTCCCCCAATGGGATTTCATATGCCACCTTCTGGAAATCCAATGGATGACGGCCCGAAACCGTATTCTAATGAAAGTGGCAGCTCTTACGGAGATATTAACACTTTCGATTTCTCTGAGAAAACAATTCGCAGGGCGTTTATCAGGTAATCAATCAGTGAAACAAGTGGTCGTAATTGGAAGTTTGAAGTACAAGGTGAAAGCAACCCAATCCTAATTGATTCAATATACATTTAGGAAAGTGTACGGCATCCTGTCAGTACAGCTCCTGTTGACAGCGTCAATCATTGCGTTGTTCTCGTTGCATGCCGGCGTGAAATCCTTTGTCCAACGCTCACCCGGTTTAACTCTGGTATCTTACATCGCTGCTATTGTAATGCTGATAGTCATTGGGTGCTGTGAGGGAGTTCGACGAAAATCTCCACACAATGTCATCCTTCTTGGTCTCTTTACACTTACCTATGGATTCGTAATTGGAGTTATTTCATCCCTATATGAGTATGTTTTTAAACACTTTGGGCTAACTTATATATTTTCATTGCATTCGATTGTCCTTGCCAAAGGGTATGACGATAATAAAACCCGCTTTATGTTAAATGTTAATAGACCTCAAGCTGTAGTCCTTGCCGCTGTCATTACTACAGTGATTACCGTTGGTCTCACAGCATTTGCTTTCCAAACGAAGATTGACTTCACAGTGTTGGGAGGGATTCTGTTCTGCTGTGTCATGGTCATGTTCGTTTTTGGTATTATCATGATGTTCCTCCCCCAAATCACCATTGCCAAGAAGATTTACGCTTGTTTGGGTAAACTTATACATCACTGTTTTGTGGAAGTACAGGAAAAATTTTAAGTGTTTATGGAAGAGGTTTGAATTAAGCCGTGTTTATTTACGTGTCCAACAGGAGCACTGTTATTCTCTGTGTACTTGATTTATGACACACAACTGATGATGGGAGGTGACCACAAGTTTGCCATCTCTCCAGAGGAGTACGTGTTTGCAGCTCTAAACATCTACATGGACATCATAATGATTTTCCTCTACATCCTCCGTCTCTTCGGGAGAGAATGAGCTATTCTTCTCATACCTGCTGCACTCGTAGTTTCAATAGCTAAATTTCTTTACAGTCGTGTATATAAAAATTGTTGACTGCTTTCAAAAGCATTGCAGTCTAAAACATTCAAGGTGGGTGTATGATATACTGAAATCCAAAATTTACATATACATAATATGTAGCTGTTTGTGTTAAATCGACGATTAATTTTCACTTTCTTTGGAAAATATAATGCTGATCCAATGTTGGGCACGTTCTACAGAGTGAATTACATTTTAATCTTTGCAATATTATGTGAGCTGGGAGTTGAAGGTCGGAGTGTGACGTTTTTTTGATTTACTATATTTGTATGTATAAAGGCTGGTAGTATAAAGCTACTGATGAATCGTGGAGAATAATACGTTAAGGAAAACATGATGTTATGTACCTTGAACCTAGTAGTCTGATTAGGCACTCGTTCAATATAATTATATACTTATATCTGTAGATCTAAGATTAGTGCATCTCATTCCTCCTGTATGCTACCATACCAAATAAATGTATTGCAGTTTGTACTCGCTGTATTCCTTTAGTTTTCAATGCGAACTCTTTTTCTCCGTGAACAAAATGTTTTATGTTGTTGCTGTAAAACAATATGTCGTTGTTAATCGTTATACTCAGACTCTACAACAATATTCCCTGATCGATTTTTGCGAAAATCCAACCGTGACGCAGTGTTACTGATAATGATTGTAGCTCATTTTTAGCAACAATACTTTCGACGAAACCTACAGAATTATTATGGTGGGATACAGTTACAAGGGAGAATTCATGAATAGTACAGAGTTTATATGGGAATTGAACGCTATTGTGGATTGTAAATGTAAGAATTTAAACAAAAACGCTGTAGATGAAGGTATCTGTTCTGAATCTTGGTCAGGTACATTATTATTGGTAACCTGTGATATACCAAATTACCTATTAACGTCAAGGGACCACTCCTGGTTGACATTATTACAATGGCTAAATCGGTTGGATAATCGAATTATTGTTTTGTAGGTCATATAAGAATACGGATTTGAAATGTTTTGACACAGTGGAATTTTTAACCACAGTTATATTAATGCGGATCGTTCCCGCTATATATGTACTTTGAATGCAGAAAATTACGACAACTAGTTGCTATAAACGTGTATTACGAATTAAAAATGTGTTAAATGTTTACTCTACCGAATAAGATGAACATAATTTATGTTGTGGATGTTCTGTTATACTTGATATGCGCATAAATAAATGTTGATTATAAATGTCGGACATTATGGCTGGTAAATTGTTAAGGGTTGTTGGCCAAGGCTAGATGTCGTTTGACAAGGAATCATGGTTTTCAATGTTCGTTGCAGCTCCAGATGCAGACTTTGGGATTTTACTTGAATCTGCAAAACCAGCTTCCTCGGTTTCTAATGAATCCGGGGAGGAAGGTTCTTCGTCATAATCAGTTTCCTTTAATTTACTAAGCGCTGGATTATCCACAAAGAAATTTGTTGGAGATGAAGTTCCAGATACATGCGGAGGAAGTACATCCCCCTGAGTAAGGGGGATCGGACGAAGCGGGCGTCGGTCTGCAGTTCCAGACCATTGGTAAGCGCCATCATGACAAGCGTCTATCCATAAAACCCCAGAACCGTAAATAAATTCACCAAAGAGTTGCTCATATATGCGTTGATTTTCTCCTGAAATCCTATATCAGAACAAATGCCAATGTCACTTGGATTCGATTACACTAATCAATTCCGTGTAAATGATTTATCTTGCTTTACCAAAGCTTGGAAACATATTCAAGGAAGTCGCGCGTAAAGCTTTCATAAAGCCTCATGAATGTTGCAGAATCTCTACTCGAGTAATGAATGTTGCAGTAGCCCAAAACAGTAGAAATGACTTTCCAGTAGGCGTCTAAGGCAAAGTCGAGCTCATGGTCAATCTCTGCTGCTTCACGATACTGAAAAACCCTAGTAGCATCTGCATACCCAGGTTTTGCTGAACTTCCTATCAGAATTTTGTAGGGAAACTTTAGGGAAAATTCGTTGAGATTATTTTGAATCTGCAAGATTGAATTCACCATTTTAAGCCGTTTTAAATTTAAGCATCCAGATAGGAAAAAGACCAGGAGAAAGAACCATTCAAACCTTTTCAATTTCCATCAGGTCAGCAGTATGGTTTGGATTATTCATGTTAAACGTGGACGGTAACAATATTCCAGTTGCAGTAACTGTAGCAGAATTTATGGAGGCAGCAATTCTGGATGCGATACTCCGCTGTAGCTTATTCAATTTGACGTCTAATTTTTGTTTTAACTTTAACGCAGCCAGATCCTTCTTCCTGAAAAAGTTCATCATGTCGGCCTTTTCATTGCAGCGCTCCAGATCCATTATCATTTCATCCCATTCACGCTTTCGAGGCTCCTTAAACTTTGTTTCGAGAGCGGGATCGGCTTCAACTACTTGACTCAAGAAATGTTGGAAAATTCGGGATAACGCGGGGGCCAAAAATTTTGTGACTTGAGGACAAGCTTTTGCGTAAATGCTATTAACAAGGTTTAGAATTGGCAGACGCCAACTACCATCTGCCATTTTCGCACTTTTCCAATCAGTTTCCTCCAGCATGAGCACATGGTTCAAAAGTTCGCATACGTTAGTGCCTAAGTTATCGTCTTTGCAGTTATCTGTAGTTAGTATAAATATATCGTACATAAATGTCGTCAAATGATTGATGACATGAATGAACATATTGTAAGCTTTGATATTGACACCTGATGGTTTCGGCACTTCTTCACACTCGGCCTCAGGAATTTCAACATTAAATTTTTGATATGGCTCCATAGTACTAGTTTCCACGTCTGTTCCTACTGCTCATGTGTGAAAGAATGCTGCTTAATTAGCTAAAGCCAATAATAATGGATTTGTCAACGTTGTAGAAGCATATTTTGATTTTGACCCTTACCTATGTTATTTTTACCGATTGCAGGTATATGTAAATGTATCATTTCTGACGGATCCTTCCACCCAGGTTCTCCAGGAAAGAGAGATCCAGGGGGATTTGGTTTACTATACACTGGAGTATCTTCAACTTCTCCAGGTTTCCGCTTTGCCCTCCATAACACTGCAGCACTCCCCTGGCTACTCCA
This sequence comes from Dicranocentrus wangi, assembly GCA_036850665.1. NCBI lineage: Eukaryota > Metazoa > Arthropoda > Collembola > Entomobryomorpha > Entomobryidae > Dicranocentrus > Dicranocentrus wangi. Next base: position 50,133 of record JAANSN010000460.1, on the reverse strand, counting down.
AAACTTGGGATCTACAATTCGAAAATCCGGTAACTGCATTGGTTCGGGCTCAAAGTCTTTAACAACCGGAGGAAGCCCACTGGATGAGCCACATGTATTCCAAGTTATATCATCTGAAATCAAAGGTTTTGTTGCACTTTTGTGCCATGGGCTATCAAATTCGGCGTCCTGATCCTCGCGGTAACAAAATAATTGAGCTTCCACAAAATCCACATTAATGACTCCTTCCATATTATATTTTTTCACACTGTAGCAATGAGTACTGGAGTCAGTACTATTGGCCAGGAAGACAATTGAAGCACCGTTGTGAATACACCATGCGTTGTCCGGCCTATAGCCGAAATCAGACTGAGGGAAAAACTTGAAATTGGATAATCTGTAATCGGGGGACTTTCCAATGAGATACACTCCAAAAACTTTATTCCCAAAGACTTGCGAATCCTTTTTTAGCTTTCTTAGGCCCGGTTGTTTATACTCTTCTCGAGGTAGTCGGTTGATGGAAAAACAATCATGACTAAAAAGTTGAGGCTCTCCCGTTGCGGGAAACCACCCTGTGTCATTTGTACATACGTTGTCTTGATGTATGTCTGTGTATACTATTGCCCTGTGTGGAAGGAGATGACTTAATTAATGTGCGAACATTGTTTTACTTTTTACGTTTTACTCGGTTTACATTTTCTTCTGTCAACAAGGAACTTACGGTCCATTAATACACAAAATTCCAGAATGTTTACTGACATCGATGTATCCTGATTTGAATAATTTGAGAATGGGACTGTGTTCATGATGGGGTTGTCTTGTTTTAAATAGTTTCACAAAAGGGGAATAAAAATCAGCTTCATCACAAACTTCTTTTTTATACAAAATGTCAATATCTCCGAAGCAAATGGTTAGCAAAAGTAATCCTATTATAAATACTAGATACAACCTAAACGTATGACTATCATGAACAAATAATTTGCAGGAGCACATTTTGTTTTCCGTAATTTGCTGGGCAGATATGGGTTCATATCATGGCAGATATTGGAACTTGCATGTGTGACATCATGTTATATTTGTTCTACATGAAGTTCGGCGAATAGCTAAACTTGTCGCAATATGCACATATTCATTGTTCGAGTCAAACAAGTGTTCTTGGAAAATCATAAGCATTTTACACTTTTAGCGTGAATACTGCAGCTTGTTTTCGAGTCATCACGTAATTAAACGTCTTGAAATAAGGGCAGCACACGAAATGTTAGCCTAGACTTGCAAACTGTAGATCTACTTGCTCCATAGCCAAGAAATATAAAATTAACACGACGAACGTGTTCAATAGAGGGTAAACGCGGGTATAACAGAATCCGACTCACACGATTAAATACTTTTAGGTTTTAACATTCCTACGTTTAGAGTACGATTTAGCTGAAACGTTGAGCTACATATTATCGAGTTTTCAATACTTTAAACCTGAACGACTCCTAAATGGAATGGCTAATATGGATCATCGAAAGGTGAAAGGAAACATAGGGAAGGTGAGTGTGAGTACTATGCTATATAAGTATTTAGAAAAAAAGTAGCTGCTCTTGTATTTATTTCTAGTTCCCCAGTATATATTAGTTCGAATTGGAATTGATTGTGTTCATTCATCATTGCAAAATGGTTAGTGATGCTATACTGGTAATACTTGGACTCATCCGACTCATCCCCTTATAGGGATGCGATGTTTGGGATACAATTAATCATTTGTGGATTGGGATGGTGGTAATTCGCAAAAAAAGGTTTGAGACAAAGGACAACCCAGTTTGATAAACACATATGTTTTACGTGATATGTGTTTATAGGTGAACCTCTGACATGACTCATAGTTAACTGACCAAGACCAGAAAAAGGGAAAAGATCAACTATTTTTGGCTTTATATGTACACGCGACTCTAGTTAATACTTAGCCAGAGATCCATGTGCTTCTTCTATTCTACCCACACCCAGTTACCTCAAAGTCACGAAAACGAGTTGCCAAAGGTTTTTTTATCTACATAGTGAAGTGAAGCATTCCAGATAATATTCGAGAGGATAACCTTGAAAACAGCAGTATGAAGTACAGCATCCAGCTACAAAAAAGTCTTTAGATATGCAGTGGCGCTGGACAGAGACATTACTCACGTCATTGTGAAGAAAAGCATATGCTTAGCAGACATTCCTGTTTACAACTCTAGCCGCTGAGGAATGTTAGTCGTTGTTTATGTGGTAGTGGTACATATATGGATGGAACTGAAGAGAGATGACATCGCGGATAATGATGCAATATATATTTACGTATAATATAATCATATAAGACTACATATTATTAGTTTGTCTGAAGGCCGTGCCGTGGCACCTATTTCTATCCTTATCTTTACGATATTATACCTGCACATCTCACAACACAGAATGTGTGACAGAGCATTTCTTGAAGGAATAAATGTAATGTTTTGAACATTAAAATGTTTTGCAGTCGAGCCACAGCCACACACAACATGGTTTCAACGAGTAAACATATGCCATGATAGTGTTACCTTAATTTACTGAATCTGACCCTGGTTTTGTCTATTGTTTAAAAGTTTATAATGCAACGGGATAGGTAGGCGTTAAGGTTTCCTAAAATACTGTTACGATTTCCGACCTGCTAACCTGGAAAGCGTCTTGCCAAAACAAACACAGAATGGAGCTCATCTCTGAAGACTATGAAACGCTAGACTCGACAAACACAGCACCATTTTGGCAAAATAGCTCCACGGAAAATTTGGATATAATCAATGGCAGCTACCCGGAGAAAACTCCGCTACTCAACACAGTTACAACGTCTGTCCCATTTGTGCCACTTGGGCTTGGGATCATCATTGTAACAGTGTTGGGCATTATTGGAAACTTGCTAAGTGCTATTGTGCTTTCCAGAAAGAGATTGCAATCATCGTATAGTGTGCTAACATTGGGTTTAACATTTGTCGACAGTGTGTATCTTGTTACAAAACTGCTCCGGTATGGGATGGCGTCTTTGTTTTCGTACTGTGAAATTGCCAAAGCTTATACCAACATTGCGCTTCCTATTGTAGGCCCTTACCTTCGTGCCATAACTTTTACAGGTAAAATAAGATAACATTCTGCAATTTAGCTTGAATATTAAAAGCAAACAATTTTAAATAAACGATAACATTTCCTCCAAAATAGCCCATACAGCCTCGACATACTTCACGATCGCTATTGCCATCGACCGTTTCATTGCCATTAACCGACAGGCCACTGCAAGAACATTTTGTACAAGGAAGCGTGCTCTTGTTACCTCTCTGGTGGTAATATTCTGGTCCTTTTTGTTTAATATTACGCGATGGTTGGAGTTTCGAACTGTCCAAGTAAATGCGACCATGGATGGTGAAATGGAAGAACATTATAAAATGGAACTTACAGAGCTACGTACGGATCCCAAGTACAAAGAAGTTTACATTTTCTGGGTATACCTAATCGTCATGTTTGTCGTTCCCTTTGTCACCCTTACCGTTCTAAATCTGGGGATATTTCTTGGGGTAATGAGTTTTAGTATACTTTTGCAGTAAAAAAACTTGAATGAAGCAGACATGTAGCCAGAGGTATAATTTTTGTTCCAGATCCGTAAAATGATCAGAGACGGAGTCGTCCTTACCTCTACTCAAAAGCGCGACACATCATTCTCTATTATGCTCATCGGAGTTGTTGTGGTCTTTCTCGTCTGCAACGTGGACTACCTCGTCTTGGATATTTTAGACTATATAGGAATTGCCTTTTCACCAACGTGGAATCATTTAGGAAACTTCCTACTGACCTTGAATTCTGCGGTAAATTTCATAATCTACTGTTTGTGCGGCTGGAAGTTCAGGCAAGAGTTGTGGAAACTAGTTGGTCCAATGTGTCCATGCTTTGGCACTCACGGATCCCATGATATCGCAACGGCAGGTATGAAACGAACAATGATCGTTGTTGATCATAAATAGGCTACATGAATTCTCAAGAAAGATGATTTGATTTGTTTAAATATTGTTCCAGACGAAAGTCAATGGGTTAAAGACACAATGAACATGGACGTGCGGTCAATTCCCAGAGTGAGCTTGTCCAAAGCAAGTAGTAAAAGTATGACATAAATTCAGACTACAGTACCAGTGCGGTATTTAATTTTAGATGACATGACATGCGTGCTAAACTTGACGTGCTTATTATATAGTTAGAAAATAAAGATATGACGTTCAAAATCAAGAACCATTACCCACCGAACTACGTATGCGATGACCCTTTCCAACCACAATGTTTAGAAAGGTTTATGAACATCTATCCACAAAATTGTATGTTTGTCATGAACAATGAAGAAATAAACTAACATAAAACAGGTTGACGTGACGTAATAGTCGCAGAAATATATTTATTTTGAGGAACCACATCCTCGAGCTTTGCATTTCCTATGTATGCATTCTGTGTCATTAGTCATACAATACATAATATTCGTTTAAAAAGGTTTTGGTAAAACCACGTCTGTTGCAACGGTGTAGGTATTTTACTTTTATTACGCCATTACTACGTGTGACATATGCACTTTGTGTACAATTTTGTAAATACGAATAAGTCTATAAACACAGCAGCGGTTTGGTGCGAAATTTGTCAGGAAGTAAATATAGTATGAATACCTACGCACAAGCATACGTGAACCTATTCAATTCTATATTTATTTGTGACAATATTTTTGTGCAAATATTAGCGTTGTTGTATTATTACATTCAAACTGTTTCGCACATAATCTGAGATGGTCAGAAACTAATTCATTCAGTAGACTTTTACATCCACTCGCCAAAACAGTTTTAAGCGACGACTTGTGGTCAGCAAAAATATATTTCAATCAAAGGTTTATAAATAAATTATTCGTCATTCACCATTTTGGGAATATTTGGATATAGCGACCATAATCAAAGGAAAAGACAGTTTGCTCCCGTATTTTTGAAAGAATTCTTTTTTATTACCAGCAGAACAGAGGATCAAGACAGGTAAAAAATCAGGAAAACAAGTGGCTGGGATGGACAGTCAGTACATCTAGAAGAGTAAGCTTTACCGAATCTAGGAGAAATACATTACACCGTCATTATTTAGTCATTTTAGTGTGATCCCATGTTCCATCCAGCAGAGTTAATTTCTGTATTTGACCACGGGTACTATCCGGCGTTTATTAGCATTGACACAGAAAGAATACATAGAATTTGTTGTGGACAAATTGCAATGTGTCAAGTCAGGGTGTTCCCTTAACTAAATTAGTTTGTGATCTTCGGTATTTCACGAACTGCGTAGTATGCAATTCATAACTCATCACTCATTATGCTCAAATATACTTACATATACGTTAAGAATGTTAAAATTAGTTAAACACGCTTCTGCAAAATAGGAGAAAGTTATTTGCACATTTAAGCCTATACCTGTGTGCAGTACAGTGTTTGGTGTAAAACACAGAATAAGCTTGAGTTAATGAGATTATCGTACGCCATATTATGTGGAACCAATTTGTAAATGTGTTGTCACTTTCGTTAGTCTTTTGTCGAGTATTCTAAGGACAAATTTGAAATTATTCCGCTACCGTTACCGTATACTTAGTAGTTGACCTTGTCTTATTGTTAGCAGTTAATGCCTGTCCTTCCAAAGTTACCCTAATTCTAGAGCAAAAATTGATGATTTCTTATAGTAAAATTAAGCATATGCACTGCACACGTTTACACATTGTTGCGACGCACACCGGTTGTTGACATTTGCACGTACAGCTAGTAATAATTGGTTCACCATTCGCCGTCACTTGGCATCTGCCTGCACTCTACATCCATCAAAGAAACATCATGCTGAAGAAGACGCAATGCACAACAAATTACGAGTTTACAACATACAATTTCCACTTTTACGACTACCAACTAATGATGCTTAATGTTTACCGAATGTATTGGTGAAACTGATGAAGAAGAACGCAACGGTGTCGCATATGAAGGGTAAACGGTACAAACGAAACGTGAATTTCAGCTTCCACATTATATCAAGGTTATGTATGTAGTACGACACGATCGACATGACAAATGGTAGCATGATGATAACGCAACCTGGCAAAGTTTTTGTACTACTTATAAGTTGTAAGCGTGATGCAATATTACGAGAATTAAACCCTTTTCAGGTAAGATAGAGTTATGAGCTAGAGGAGAGATAGATGTGGTTGTGGTGTATGTATAATATGCACATTATCGTTTGGCGAGTGCAGACCGCTTCAGCGGACTCAGTGGAGCACCTTCAAAATTGAATAAATTCGTACACAAATCAGTATGCAAATATGGTTTTACGGAGAGAATTAAATCTGGAGAACCATGCGCAATTTATAACTGTAGTTTCCCGTGAGAAAATATTGTGACGAAGTGGAATAGGTAGTTGGATAATGGAATATCGTCCCAGGGAAAAATGTAGCAGAATACAATGCACTTTTATATTTATAAAAATTAACTAGAGATCTATTGTTTTATATTTTCCCATCCACGTATAGCTTGTAACTTAATCGCAAGTTTGTGCAAATGTCTTTTCGTGTGTTTAGTTTGTCTACAGTGTGCTACTACTCAAGTGTTGTATTTTCATCTTCCTTTCTCCATGTAAGTTTAGATTTCATCTCCCATCTCCTATGAATGCCCATCTATGCTGCGTTTGGTAAACAAAGTTGGCACCTCACAAGTGTTTAATGTTTGCGAAATATAATAGCTTAGTAAGTAAAGATTCTAGATAAAGACACAGCCATGAGGGATTTCCTTTCAGTTCCGTAAGGAACATCTATCTCGCAACAAGCATTGTAAAAAATGCTTGATACATTTGGGGTTCGTTTTCACTCTCTCTGAGTTTCTAAAATTAGTGGTTAATAAACCTGTGTCTGCAGTATGTGCTGCACCTCTGCTGGAGACGATATGTGTAAGTTTAATTCTAAGTTTTTCATACACATTTCAGTTTCAGTTTCAAAGTGTGGATCCACATGGATGGTGATTTGCTTTCGCTCAGCACTATCACCATCAGTGAGTTTTCGGCATTCTTTGTCAAAATTGATCTTTGAATGACATTGGCATTGGCTATGAAAGTTTGTGTATATCATTTTAGCGTAAAAATGACAGTGGTAGTGGGTGTTGCTGTGTTGAAATGACAGAGAAGATAGTGATTTATTCAGTGTTCAACAGAGGGATTTGCATGCACTTTGATGCATCGTGAAATTCAGACAAAACCTTGCTCGTAAATCATTATAATTTATTGAAATTTTAAACAGTCTTCAATCTATTTTTACAACCGAGATTAAGAACTACCCATTACACCTGTATAATTTCGCTAAAAATGGCGAAGGTGACGACAACAATTGATTTTCTCCCGTTGGGTTTATCCCTTCTGATTGTGTGTATTCTGGGAGTGGTGGGAAATGCATTGTGCGCTATTGTCCTATCACGACGAAGAATGCGATCAACTTATAGTATTCTCACATTAGGATTAACATTTTGTGATGCAGTGTATTTACTCTCGAAGTTGATAAGATATGGACTTTTATCCATGTTTGTACACCTCAACATATTTGACTGGTATACCGAAGTATTTTATCCCATTTTTGGCCCACATTTACGGGCCATCACTTTCACCGGTAAGTGATCAGCAAACAATTCTTGGAAAACCGTAAATGAACACCTCGTGATGTCATTTTGAATCCAAATGCGTGATTTTTAATTGGCCTTTTCAGCCCACACGGGTTCAACTTACTTCACCATGATTGTAGCGGTAGACCGCTATATTTCTGTGTGTTGGCCGGTGAAAGCGCGATTTCTCTGTACACGACGGAGAGCTCGTATCGGCGTGATTGGGGTTTTTCTCTTCAGCATTCTTTACAATATTCCCCGCTGGTTGGAATTTCACACTGAGATTATAACCTGTACCACTACCGAAGATCTCAATACTCTCAACTCAACGTCTTCCTGTGACGTTCCAACCTTGTACCGAATGAAACAATCTCCTTTGCGAAGCGACCCAGTTTATAAAAATTATTACATTTATTTGTCATACTTTGTCATCATGTTTCTAGCGCCCTTTGTCAGCCTGTCCTACTTCAACTTTGCAATTTTCAGAGCTGTAAGTTTGTAGATTGGAATGGTAGTGGCTATGAATAATTCTTGTGTGAAATTATAAATTAATTTTCCTTTCTGTGAATTTTGACTAGATTCGGCAATCCAATATAGCAAGACAACGTATGACGTCACAGGAAAAACGTGAAGTCTCATTTGCCCTTATGCTCTTCTCCGTTGTGGTCGTATTCCTAGTTTGTAGTGTAGACTATCTCATTCTCGACATTCTCAGTTTCTTCAAAATTGACTATCCCCCGTTTTGGGACAACCTGGGAAATTTCTTACTCAGTTTGAACTCAGCAGTCAATTTTGTCATTTACTGCGCCTTCGGTAGGAAGTTTCGGAAAGAGTTTTTCCTATTTTTGAATGAGATTTCGAAAGGGAAATTGTACCGGAATGAGGTGGCGTCAAGAACCAGATTTGTAAGCAACTCGGCTGCCATTTCTGGTAGGTTGATAATAAATCAAGAGAGAATATTTTATTCAAATAACCAGGCCCTGTTTCTCAGTGCTTTTTATGTTGCCTACGTATTCAATGTAAGGATTTTCAGAGCCTTTCTTCTCCTTGCAGGAAGCGATCATATGAGTAATGGTACGAAAGAGAGCTTTGCTGTGTCTCAGGTGTAAAATCAGTGCAGAATCCCAGAGACGTTAGAACTAAAAGCAGGAAACCAGTTATAAGTAAATGGGGAAAGGAAAAATACTCAAGACAATGAAGTGGACTATACTTTCAATAATATGAAAGCAGATCTTACCTGAATTACTTACTTAGATCTATCAATAGCAGGTTTATTCATTTATTGTGCCCTGATACCTATACCTCTATAGTACTTCATATCATATATTATGTTTATGTATACCTACTTTAGATATAATAGTATGCCTTTGCAGAGAATACTGGTGTTCTTTATATCATATTACCTTGTTTATATTATGGTAAATCACATGTTCAAAATCATGATATTACATTTAATCTAATTGTTTCGTTCGATCTCATTTAAGCCATTTGTGTGAATTATTGTACAAACGCAACAATGCATGAAAATTATGTTAACAAGATTTTATAAAAATCCAACTTTATTGTACAATCATCAAATTAACAAAAATAAATCGACATTAACACATAGCTATAAATACAGTATTTGTAACTCAATCAGACAGAATACTTAACTTTAACCTAGTTAAATTACTTCCATCCTAGTCTTCAGAAATATCGATGATCTCAGCAGGCGATTGAGGAAGGGTGGCGACCACTCGTCTCAACTTGTTGTACTTTGCGTTGACATCTTTCAGGCTACCATTTAAGACCTGTGTTCTTCCCAATAAGATTCGCATGCTTTTCTTCATCTCATGCATTTGTCTCTCCAGCTTAATAACAGATTTCTTCAGGGTCACATTTTCATATAGAAGTCGAGCAGTTCCTTTGTAGCACTGACGCTGAACCGGACCCGGGAGTATGTTACTTGTGGAAGGCTGATGATGAGTCAAAATCTTTGGTTCTGATCCCGTTCCAACTGCGTTTACTTGTAATCCAGTGGTTTGCGTTATTAGTATTCTCTGACTTGGACAAGTATCGGAGGAGATGTTGGACTTACAAGCAACAGGTTCTGGTTGTGTACTTACAGTTCCCGATTGCAAGTAATCTTCGGTAAAGCATTTATAATTTACTTAAATGTCTAAATTCTAAATCTCAAAACGTCTTGTTAAAGATTGGGTACCTGTTGTAACAGGGCCATTAAGCTTTGTTGGTACTGCTTGTGAGTTATCCAAACATGCCGGGAAAAAAGTCAACGGTACCACACCGCTTGGGTTGAGTGCGTCTTGTAAAAACAGACAGGCTGCTGATTAGCATTTGCCTTTCACTTTTGAATATCAGATTAGAAAGAATTAACTTAAAAATTATTATGTTAAACATACCTTTATTGCAGGCAGGTGTGGGTTCTACATTCGACAGAATCTCATTACCGGTAGCAGCAGGTTTACTTATTGTTCCTATCACAATTTTAGAAGCACGAAACGATGCCAACTTTTGAGTCAAGTATGCTCTCTGAATGGAACTAAAGGAGGGTCGACTCGACGTAGTCCTTTGAGATTGGGCAGGGGATTGTGGCAAGCATTTAGATTTTGCCTATTAAAACATTAAGATTGAATGGGGCTTCCCGATTCCCTGCGTAAATAATCTCAATTTTCATGAGTAGTAATGAAAATAAAAAAATTGGATTTACATTATGCATGATGCTAATTCCGTCCGCTATGGAAGGGTAATGGCCAGCCTTGATCCTTTTTTGGCTTAATGATTGATGTACACAACATTTTCGGAAGTGCTTTGTGCAAACGACCAGCTTTTTTGTGGGTTTCCATTTGTACTTTGCATTGGCTTGTGCTAGAAAATGTAACCATCCATTGGCTTCTTCCTCGCCTGCTGGGACCCTACAAAGTTGAAAAAAGTCTATGATAAAGACAAGCCATTTTTTCACAATCATTCTTTCAATAACGCTTAATTTAATACATATATTTAGGTATAAGAACAGGATTTTGGGACTCCACTTATTGTGATTTTGGAAAATATAATTTTTATGCAACGGAACAGCTCATTCAAATATTATATAATAAACTACAACAATCCTCTCGCTGTTAAAATTCGAAAGTACGCCGTTTGCGCTTCCTATATGTTTGCTAAAGCTTACACGTGTACGGATACGCCGTTTCCACTGATGCTCCCACAAGAAATTACCGCGCAGATGTCCTGCCGCACCATTATTGCATTTAATTGCAATTTTCGGAATTGATGTCACTGGAATTTTAACAGACCTGGAGATTTTTGTAAAAAGAATTGCTTGCGAGCCCTGCCGGGATTCCTGAAATAGGTCGTCAAGGGTGCAAAACCAAATGGCAACTGAAAATTTCCTGGTCCACGCTTGGGTGCAACATTCCTGTTGGTGCATTACCACGGAGACTAACTGTAATTTGCTGGTTTGGATTACAAATTTATTTTATTTTTCCTCAATAATTGTTATCTGCCCAACTCATGTTTCCCTGACAACGCAAAAACTCAGAATGGGGATGGCGTACATGAACATGTCAAAGTGCACATGCGCTATTGTTGCATGCATGCATGCGGGGTGCAAAAAATGTGGTAGCACCGTAGCACCCTAAATTAATGCATGTAAATAATTTTTATGATGATGACGATGATGAATACTATTTTACCAAGAAAACGAACAATACCTTCTCCTCCAATCCCCTGAATTTCTTAAATCCATATTTACCCTTTTGAGATTTTTACTACCGGGATAAAAACCATGTTTGCACCCCCGCATGCATGTGAAAAGTATTCGAAAATCAAATTAGCTAATGAGGTCCGGTGTTACACACCTTCCACGATGATAATATCTAACATTAAATAACGACCACGGCGAGTATCAACCGCCATGAGTTGGGTTTTTTTTTCAAGTTTAAATTTATAACTATAGTATAGCTATGATTTTAAAACCTGGAGAAATTCGAAATTTACAACAATGAACAAGGACAAACGATATATGCTTTACGATTTACACAAATAAATGGTGGTTGCGGAAAGCCGATTATGCTGACTGGCGTTTGTTTGCAAAGAAGTACTCTAACTCCTTCAGCGAACGGAGTAATTCATTAGATTACCAATAATGACTTTATGAGCAATAACGGGAAAAGTTTTTCACAGAAAGAAAGAAAAAGATACTCTCCCCCTCGCCTTCAGTGCATGTTCAGTCCACTCAAAACATGTAGTTTATGCATATGCTTTGATAATCATTGATTAAAATTAATTAATTTTAGTAATTGACATGCCTTGATTGTCTTTTAATATATACATTATCCGTATAATCCTTACCCGTATAATCCTACATCCGTTTTAGACCTTGTCTTACAGTTAGTCTTAGTATAGAGACAAGAAATGACAGCGCAAGTTCTGCCCATGCCGATGCATGCAGTCATGTACACCCAGACGGCTATATTCACAACTCAGCATTTGCATCTGCCATCTTCTTTCTATAATTTTTCCTGGACATACGTATTTCTCTTCAGATACATTATCTATCATAGCCCATAGCTTCTCCAGGTTATTCATTATCCTGGTTCCGTTTCTTTGGACACATGGAGAAATCTCAAGGCTAGTCTTTGTTGGAGAAGTACATTTGTATCTACGACTACTACTAGAAACTTTGGCTTTGCTTTTCAACTTCAATAAAACTCCTAATCAGCCATCAGCTCATACTTCATACCTACGTGCAGTGCAGTAGTTTTCACCAATCTCCACCTGTTTAATTGTGAATTTCAAACGAATAACGATGTCCTAGTTTCTGGAAATGGCCAAAGGTACTACAAATCAAGGTGAATTTACTTACAGTATTACCTTGTTACAAACGCAGGGCAAGTCCTTTAGTTGAAGGGCACATGTTTAATTATATTATACGAAGGGTGTTTAAAACGTTCGTAGCAAATTTTAATGGCTGACATTTAGAAAGGGAGTAATTGAATGTGATTTATGGAATTCATTCCTACATATGTGTGCAAAATAGATTTTGTGTAATATATATTTATCCCATTTTCGTCAGTAACATTTTCTGAATAAGAAATCCTATAATTTTAACTACTAACATGCAATCGCGTAAAAAGTCATACACCTAATATAACTTTTCTAAAATACCTACAAAGATTTTACAAGATTATCATTAGCTCGTATCAAATCTCGTTGGTTCATATATGTAGTTATGAATATGTAGTGAGTTTGGATTTGAAATATTTGAATACTTATATACGTTTAAGATAGGATATATATGGGGGATAATTTAGGTATACGTATTATGCCTATACACACTTTGTTCTTGTTCATATTCACCATTTTTCTTTTCTTTCGTATCTTTCCATTTCCAATTCGTCTTCACACTCTAAATAGCTTTCAGTCTCAGTTTCAGTCATCGAGTCATCATCATGAAATGAAATGAACATTATCTGTTATTTTGGAAAACCTCAACATCAAGAAAGATTTATGGCGCATAAACTGGTTTTTATCATATAATTTTCATTAAAATTGCTAATAGTGTATTCACGCGACCGCGTTAATATGTTGTTTCAAGGAGGGACTGTAACTACAAGGAGAGTATTAAGATATGCGTCCAGGCAGGCTCCAGGAAAAAAAGTTTTCATGTATATTTTTGACAGTACAACTTTCCTCCTTTTTACGATACCATACCACGATGATTTTTTACGCTGAAGATATAGATTTTCAATCTTACAGTGATGATATCATCTTTCTTAGAACCTGAAAAATAACAACAAGATTCTCCATATCCATATATGCTGGTACTTTATGATATGATACATGCTCAGTCTTCCGTCCAGATTTTCATGTTTCTTGGAAGGAGCAATACTAAATCTTTGTGCTATGCATACATGACAAGTCAAAAGATGTAAAACAAAATCAAGCATTTGAACAAATCCCAGCATTGCGTCTTGCTAATAATTATTACAGAAATTCTATATCCCAAATCAAAATGATATTGTTTATACATTTGCGTGGGTGGTCCTTTGAGACATGTGATTATAGTGGCAGCAGCGTTGATTATGCAGCCATTCAATGATCAAGATCAAGAAAGTGCTCTGCAAATCTGTAACGCTAGAATTCTTCTTATAGTTGCTGGACCGGCTCGAATCGGATTAAATAACAGACCATAGGAATTTGACGAAGGAGAGCTAAGCTAATTCCACAAGGTCATTCATTTACCCTCATCTGAGACAGATCTTTGCACGTATGTATCATTAGTGTAGTATCGTGGATATACGTAATACTCCTTTACTTTACAGGCCATTTTGTATTAAGTATTAATACTACTAGTACGTAAACAAATCAGGGAATGCTAAATCAGAAAAGGAGCGTAAAACCGTGTCTACGTGCTACGCGATGTTGATGATTTTTTTGGGCAAAATGCAGAAGCGAAAGGCAACTGTAATGAGATGTGATTATGAAGAACTTTTTTTAAGTTGTGAAAGGAGGACCACGGTACCATCACATCGCTAAAAACTACTACGTTGTTTTACTTTACATATATGTAGTACAACCCCATCAAAGAAGTTAGTACAATTTATCAGGGCAGCCCTGTCAGTACCACCGGACAGAATGTGCATGTTGTGCCCGTCCGTACGTACGTAAACGTAAGTAGCGTATACATAAAAGTATGTATCCATTGCATACATTCATATTACATGCTTTTTCTCATATTCCTCACTGACATATTCACATTTCACATCACAGATCACACAGTGAGTGAGAGAGAGAAGGAACGAACACAGTCATTCTTTGTAAATAAAAGTAGCCTTGTTTCCCTTTTACTTAATAAAAAAACATCATTGGGTTGTGCGGCACGGAGGAATGCATAGCAATAGCATGCATGAATTTACGTTGTTTCCCACATAATACCAGACGTCTTGAGTCTTTTGATGAGGATATATGTATCTCCGTTTGAGTTTTGAGTTGCTCACTATATCGTCCGGATCTGAAAAGTGTGCACTTTGTGTAGTGATTTTTCTACAGTTGTACCAGCTGTGTGGGTGAGTGGAGAGGCAGAGTTAAATACATGCATCTTATCTAATACATCTCCTCTCTACGAGTGAGTTCAGCTTGCACTTGCCACCATTGTTGTGCATAGGTATATTTATAGTCAGCTTCTTTCAGTTAAGTTAGTTATACAAACTGTGCGTGGTGAGTACTACTAGTTTTTTAAGGTAATGGTAGACTTGTAGAATCTTTGCCCTCTGAGGACTTGCTCAGCTGTATATTAAGCTAATCCTCCTAAGTCACTAATTTCGCAAGTGAAGAGAGACAATCAACAATTATATTGAACAACAAGTTCACTAAATCGAGGTGGTGATTCACTTCACTCACTCACAACACAACAATCATCCCTACGAGTAAATTACACGACATGATTCATACGCATGAAATCTCGCTTGGGAGAGCATTGAGTGGTGTTGCGTAAGTTAATAATAAGTTAGTGTGACATGGGTGCACTTGGCAGTTATTGTCAGGAAACCGACCAAAGCAGAGAGCAAGCAAACAATGAAATGTTATAAAAAAGTATCGGACCAATGACTAAGGAATAAAAATTACATTTGAGAGATTACATAATTTAGTGATCATAAAAGTAGTATGAAGCATGCAAATATGGCGAGAGCGAGAACGACACTCAAACATTTTCATGAATGCAAGTTGCCAAACGTTGCAGCCTGCACGTTGACATTTAAAGTGTGAAACTGTGGAGGGTTGCTGGTTTGCAATGCAATGGTAATTAAATCATGATCAAGGCAGTTACACGAGTGCCCATTGGCCTGGTAGTGAAGTGACGAGAGGAAATTGCAGAAAAGATATAAAAAGTGCATTGTATGCTGCTATATTTGCTATCAATCAATGAGACGAGGTGGAGGGCAAAATGGAATAGCTAATGTCTAAGTCTAACGTGCAAAAATGTTGATGAAAGTCACAGTGAATGATTGTGTTGGATGGCAGAGTTGAAGGTGGGCTAGATTGGCGTTAATCTACAAATTGGAAATATAGAACGGAGCACAAATCTTTTTAAAAGGTAAGAATATCTTTGTGTTGCTGTTGGAATAACTGAAATTTGGGGTAACATAAAAAAACAAAGTGGTAATTAAATCAAGACGGATAAATATCAAATGTGAGCAGTGCAGGAGTGTGTCAAGTCTAGATGGATTTGTGGAACTTGCGTGCAAATTGAAGTTTTATGTAAACAGCATGGCGTGCGTGGTCTGCCTGTGCAATTGCAAAAATACTTCTTCAGAGTATAAAAATCAATGATAAATGAGTACTACGAACGATAACGATAAGTGCAAGTATTAGTAAGTATGAGAAACAATTAGCACTGTCATTGTCGTTCTTTTCAGACTGTTTAGCTGAAAATTTCTAATGCATTATGCTATATGCAATTTATTCTATAAGCAAAAGTAAGATTTTTCATTTCGTAGGTCGTAACCTTCAAATACGTGGGTATCTGCTTCCATTTCCACATATTTCCTGGAGAGATTTTGTTAATATTGTAAGCAGGCGATTACCTATTTAGAATGGCATTTGCAAAGGCGATCGATAAATTATTGAAACACGGTTGCAGGTGTTTATGGGTGATGGGAATTGTATACTGTCTGACGATGAATGTAACTCATATTATGGATTAACCCCCTGCCCTACACGCACTGCAGACATCGTCCATACCTTAGTCAATTAATAGTTATCGGGAACATTTGACATGAAACATCATGTAGTTTTTGCCATTGTGACACATATTTAGGAAATCAGCACATGCACAGGATCTGAGTATAATTTTCTTAATAAGGCAATTTAGTTACGTTCAACGTTTGTAACAACTTACTCCTTTATGAAAAAGTTCGAAACGAATATGCGCGTTTCGCTTATGTGGACATTGTGGACGGGTCTATAGCATTTACTGGCTTTCCATCACCAATAATCACCGATATGGGCCAGTCGGCCAGTGGTCTGTATTACCCACCACTACTCTATAGTGTTTTAGCTTTGAACAATAAATCGGTCTGACTTGACATGCCCACAATTTTATGTACATATTATCCTAACATCATTTATTACAAGTTTACCATCAAACTAAACAAGGATGTCAGATACGATGCGAATTAAAATGTGTCCTTCAAAGTAGATATATCCAACAGTCCGACCCAATTCATCTCATTACCGAGCACACAGTTTGTTAGGTTGAGCGAGAGTAAATACGTGTTTGTCTGCTTCTGGTCGCATTTTAGTAGATCTGGATTCGCAACAAATAAGTAATGGGCTATAATGTGCAACCTAGGTCCTGTTAGTGTCAGTACAATGTATATGAAATGGACCTATCATCGTGAACAAAACACTTGGGAGAGTACAGAATAGTTGCTGATTTAACGAGTTCATTAATGGGTTTGGTTAATACTCGTAATACAGAACTCACTTGACATGCAAATCGTGCATGACTAGCCCACTATAACTGTGGTACAGAATAAGTGCCAAGGGATTTAGTCCGGAGGATTTTATAGTTTTCGAGGACAAGAGAAAGACCTTTCTAGATTTGATATCTCCTATGATGTAGCAAGCAAACATAGGTTGTAAAAATGTCATTGAAGTCATTCGTTAGATAAAATTCCTATTTTAGTGTTTCTGCTTTGGCAGCCTGTAGGTTTCCCAGCTTATGGCCATTGGGAGACTGGATTGTGGGATGCCACCGAAAGCAAAAAAGTTGCGATACTCTGGCTGGCCTGCTCAAGATTTTATTGTAGCTAAAAGATCTTGGAAAGGCTCGGGATGAATGAATGACTGGCTCTTAACATGGAACGCATTAACTATAATATTAAGCAATGAAGCAAAGTATTCGATTAAATTGTAAGGACAAGCAGAGACTGGCTATATATTCTCAAATGCGAAATCAACAGACCGATGTAGTGTACCTAGATGCAAAATATTTCTCTGATTTCCTGAGTAGAGAACTTCGCAGGATATCCTGTGACAACATTGCATTCACAAAAGCCTGATATGAAGGCAATGAAGGACTAGGGTGTTCGATTTTATGTAAATCTGAGGAGAACGGAAAAGGTCTATCAAGATTAAGATGAATCTATTATATTAGGTACTCGTAATCTATCTGCAATAATCGCATAGCTGTCTGGATGGATATTAATCAAGTGCATGGATCTTTCCAATTATGTATTAGGCTAGAAATATATGCATATAATAATAAAAGTAAGATATTAGGTAAATGAATCCTATACAAACTTTATTTGTTGCACATCAATTCTCGTGGTCTGTTCTGAAGGTATTCTGGTTTACCACGATATTCTCTGAAAAATGAGTAACCAAGAGTCGAAGTACATGGAAATTATCTTCCGTAGAATAACTCACCGTGTCCGTGGCTTAACTTTATGTTACAGTGAAAGATGTGACTGGTTCGAGTGTGGGGGTAGGGTAAACGTGAAGCGGAGAGAACTGATGCAATGGAAGGGATTCAGAGAACAAATTATTCACTACAAATTCTGATTCTTGTCATCATCATCANAACAAATTATTCACTACAAATTCTGATTCTTGTCATCATCATCAGAACAAAGATGGAAATGACTCCTACATGTGCTTAATTCTAGAGTAGCAACGGTAGTACGGACGGAGGACTGGTTGATATATAATTGTGCGTGGGGTGGAGACCTATAGTTCCATAATAACTCCTAATAATGGAAAATTACCGTAAACCATAAACCATGTTCAAAAAGGGCAAACCAATACGTGGTTTTGGTGGTGGGTATATGCATTGTACGTGTAGGCAATTATTTGATTATGTGTATCACCGATTTAAATTACTGCTGATCCCAACCCTAAAACACCTACTTATATGTATAATAATAAAAAGTGCATAATATGGTAAGTGAATTACTATCACTCCGGAAAGCAGGTATCCAGTGTTCATGTTTGTCCTCGGTGCGTAAAACCCAGTATGTCTCCGCTTTGATTGAAATCATAGATAATAAATGTATTGTTTACGCAGAGGTTGTGATAATATATTACCACGGACATATGAGCTTTGATTATACCGAAATGCGAAACCCAAACACGACATTTATGTGGTATCTGTAATAATAGCGTAATTGGCCAAGTTATCAAGTTGAAGTGAATGGCCGAATTAAAATCGTGGTACATGATTCATGTTTAGAGATTTCCAGCCAGTTGCACTACATGTTCTGATTTCTGCTGGTAAGAATACTTTTAGTTAAATTCGAATGAATGAACCGAGACATTTTTATTTAAACACGTTCCTATTCACATTCATTATAATATTCTTGCGTTTTGCAAGAAACTTATGTAATAAAAATTACGTCAGATACGGCGAATGAGAATTTTCTTTGAATATCGCTGAACCATACCCGTGCGGAAAGCGTCAGCCACCACAGGAGGAAACCCCATAAATATTCCCGATCACATCAGATATACATGACGTCAACTATATATGCGTAAAGCAATACGGCCCTGCGTTTTTTTCTTTCCCTTGCAAAGAATGTGCGTTCCTTCAAAGAATGAAAATGAGATATATTTGAGAGATTTACTTACAACTGCGAGAATATGTTGATATTTTTGCATAATTTCAACCTCTTCTGAATACAGTCACATTTCATTTTTAATGGGAATGGTGTGTGAAGTGAAATGATAATACGTATTGGCTTGTCCGAAGAAATGATTCCTCGTTCGTTTGCTAGCATTCCATCATCATCATTCAGTAAAAACCAGAAAGCAGTTAGTTGATTCTTTTGTAAGTTAAGTAGTTTAGTAGTGGGTGATGGTGTTTGTCGTTGAGCCGTACATATTCATGCAAACTTAATACTTACGATTACAGTACGCTAACTCTATGAGTTTACAACCGCGCTACCCTACACCCTTCCACTTTCAAGTAATTGCAAGAAAAACTAGGAGTGGAGGGAGGTAATTATTGATAAAAGTTAATGCTGTTGATAACACCGCAAGGCTGCGTTTCTCATGTTTTCTGCGAATTTGTTCATTACTGGGTAGCAGAAAATTCTATTTGGCTGTCTGGCATACACAAGCATGGCACTCATAGCAGGAGCTGTGTGGTTGCGTTATTGCGTTAACTGTGAATGTGTTATCGTGAACACTGTGACTATAGTTTGATTAGCTGGGAACAACTCGTGTTCAAATGTCAATGAGTCTTGTGGTTCAGTCAGAAAGATCCTTCTTGAGCATATCTTTAGTTGTTGAAACGACAAATATATAAATAAACAAAGAAAAGCTATGAAACTCGTTTATATACGTGCCAGAGATGAAAGTGTTTTTAAAATGCTAAAGTCTAATGGACTTCAACTTCGAATGTTGGAACTTATACTGAGGTAGCCACATTTAGAAAGGACGCTGCTGACGGAAGAAACGTGAAATGTTTATCTGCAAGCATTACGCGAATGTCTATGCTGCTCGCTGGTAGTTACGTCATTCATGTGTCTGTTTTTCCTGTCTGGAATTTTATTATTTTGAAAAAGTAAGAGTGTGCTTATTGAGAACGCGTGTCATTACCGACCGATAGACCTACCTGATTATTTGGAACAAAATTATGGAAATCCTCACATTCAGGTTTAGTTATTCATTGCAATAATCATGGGTGTGGGTGGCGTACAATTAATTGTGCTAACATTAACATTGCTGTTTGCTACACTTCCGTTTTCTATTAAAAGGGTAGTTGCGGTCAAGTAGATTTACGCTACTTGCGTACGTTTGGTAGATAAATATCCACAAATCTATTCTATTGTGCACTTGAAATACGAGATTTATTTCCTGAGAGACTATACGTATAGTTGATGGTGGCACGCACTCACATCAAACCAATTGTGTCAACCTCAAATGGTATGAAACAGTTTAGAGAACTCAACTGGCGTCTGACTCTAGTTTTTACATAGAGTTTTTGATAATGCTAATTTTAAAATCGCAATGTTGGGTAAAACTAGATAGATAGATACAACGTACATTTTTGTCATACCACTCTATGCGAACATTTGTACAACCATAAGTTTGAGCGTTTCGCTAATAAATTGTCTTGTTGAATTCTTAGGTTCACCTCACCGGTGAGACATCAGAAGCAGTGACGAAATTACCGTATCCGGCGTGTTTGGAGACAACGGTTAAACTATGAAATGAAATTGTTTGTAAGTGATTGTGATTGGTAGCAAGAAGCCGTTATGGACTGTAGAATGGCAGAAACGGAAATTGGAGTAAATATGTGCTACGTGGAACCATGCCCATCTTTCCTGAACTCTTTGCGTCATAAATGTGATCATCATTTTCGCAGTACAGGAAAAATGTAGTTTGAAGCCTGACATGTAAATCTTTCTATATTACAAGTGCTGCCATACTTTCCTTTCCGTGTCAAAATAAAATGGAATTTTATAGCAAGTTCAAGACGTAAAACCCAGTACACCAATGGTGCCTATGCAAGATTCACAGGTTTCTTCTGTTTCGTTTATTTTTAGTTCAATTATTTTTGCTTTTCTACGTGTGAACGCTGGTTCATTTCATTATCAACAATGCCACATAAAGAGACAGACTCTGGACGAAATAGTTCTGCCGGCAGCAGCAGCGGAAAAGCAGCTACTGGCGATGGAGACGTAGCTGCCTTTGAGTGGGATTCTTCACGAGATTCACCTCAGGTAATGGATTTAATTGAGCGCTCATATAAACATATACCTATTACCAGAGATAACTCAGATGTTTCATGCAGCAATATCCACTTCCACCCATTCCATTTTCGTTTATATACAAACTCTTGTACCAAAGTTTTTAGTCGTGCGAACGTCACAAAACCCAAAAACAGGTCTGTAAATGAGATTATGTCGCCTGGAATTGGATTGAATGGACAAATGACATTGTCCGGATGTTTTATATATGCATTCATATTTTAGCCTTAGCACTAAAAGTGAGTAATTGAATTTCAGGATTGGAAGCTCGACCGAGGTGAAAGCATGAGGTCGGGCAGTGGTCGTAGTTTAGCAAGCTTAGGAAGCAAAGGTGATGCGAATTCGGTCACTGAATCTACGGCGAGTGCAGGAGGCAACTCATCAACGACGGAAATAGGGAAAGAGGCAAAAGAGAAGAAGGACAAGTCATCATGGGTGAAAACTATTGGAATGCGAACTCTTCGTTTGAGAAAAAAGGACCGAGATCCGGAGAAATCCCAGTCCAGACTTTCCATTTCACAAGCTCTGGGATCACTTGAGCGACCCAACAAGAGTAAAGGCAAGAACAAATCGGAGAAACCGGCCAAAGGTGATAACGCGGACCAACAAGGTCATACGCCATCTCCAAGCTCACAAGTTGTAGGAGGCAAACCGGGAGAACACGTGAAGGACAGCGATAGCATTCATTCTGGCGCGTCCGCTAAGAATGGTTTTCTGGGCAAAGACGTGGGAGCAACTTCCTCTGTGACTAATGCCTCTGCTGGAGAAAATGCAGGTACCTACTACCCATACACAGATATAACCCCATAGCACTATGTACTATAGCTCTTCTCTTTATATGCATTATTAAGAGCAGCCAACAAAAACAAAATGTCTTCATCCAATCGACTGCAGTCTCAATCACTCGTAACCGTAAATATGCCCTGGCCCTGATACATTCCGTTTACTTGAGTTAGACTATACTGTCGTACATAGTACATAGTGGCATACCTAGTCTATGACATTACTACTACGCACATCAAAAAATGTATGCGAGGGAGGTTGTTCTTTTTTTCTTCGGCACTGCCACACACTTGCCTAAAAGCACGCTGACACCAGATAGGAAGGAAAAGCACACGGAGAATTGAGGACATAACCAACTTTGTTGTTGAGTAAGCCATGCCATAAGTCTATGATGGTTGTGAAAGAATAAGATTTTCTTTCTCCATTGATTTACACTGCGCCGGTCTTCTAATAGAAGAAACAAGTTTTCCAGTATGCACATTTATTTTTTTCCTCTTGTCAGAGTTGAGGGCAGAGAAAATGCTCTAATTTACTTGTATTCTCTAGAAAAATACATAGTATATTGTAAACTTCCAGCATTATTTTCATACATTCTGAAGCACCACCATATGAACTCCATACTCCATAATCTACTTTGTCTATGCCTCCATTACGGAAAGTAGATGTGAGTGTTAGATGTGAATCAGAGCTCACTGCTTTCTCGGTTGACTTCGGTCACCCTCTACGTTGCTGGTTGAGCATGGTACAACACGTACCTAAAATCCTGAAAGAAACCATAAACGAAGTACTCCACTTAAGCACCCAGCTTTTTCCTTTCATTCTCCTCTCATTCCTCGCGTTCCCTTATCTACTCCTTTTGTACCACGATGCACAGACAATCCACCCTCATCTCTCGCCCCACTGTGTGCAATCAATAGGACCTACATAAAATGTGAAGTCGCAGTTGGGTGGTAGAAAAGGAACAGCGAGTGAAACGATGTATATATTTAGAATAGAAAGTATTAATATACAAAAGCAAGCAGGGTGAAACCAAAACCAGAGGGAAGCAAAGGCAAGCATCTTGGGCTCTGGTCTGGTGTAGCAATATAGGCATACTCTACTTATCTCAAAAGCATTTCCCTTTTAGTTGGTGTCGTGCATCAACTCAATAAATGTGGCTACCCGGAGGTTGCTGGCTCTCTCTCTTTCTCTCTCTGCTTGTCCTAATGCCAGCAGAAGACTATACCTAAATGTGTAATGTATAGGGATTGAAGCGATATATGGGGAAAGTCTTGCTATTGTATTGTAGGAGTAGGAGTGTGTATTGCTTTCGATAGAACGTGTTCGTTCACTTTCTACTCACTATCTGTCTTTCATACTGGATTGAATTTCATTTTACTCTAGACGGAGTTCGCTAAGTCCTGGCTCCCTATTGATATTTGCTTTTATTACTATATAATGTGCAGCTTTTTACCTTCATATGGCGGGCAAGGGTCGCCAAAGAGTCATATACTTTGGATTGGAAGCAAGGAAACAAAAACTATATAATATGTGTATATGTATGCCTGCCCGAAGAAATAGGAATGATGGTGACTTTCGTGAATTGAATGTCGGGTTTAATCGTTTGGTATAAGCACTACGTGTATACGCATAGCTGATACAGCTTTTGTGAACACTAAATGGCAACCAGACTTGCACAGTGTCAGCAGGAGAAAGACGAATGAACACATTAGGGATGAAGGAAAACTATGTGTGTAATACACTGTTTAAAAAGAGTGAAAGTTTTTTTTCACTCTAGGCATTAGTCTAGTGAAAAGGAAAGAAGGATGACTAGACGGTGAAGCATTGTTTGCACAAACTTGCTCCTTTTCGAGTGTTTCTCTCATTTAGATAAAACACATTAAGTAAAAGTACAACAAATGATGTGCAAACCTGCTTAGCTTATAAACTCTGAATACCCCAATGTAATAATATTGTTTGTGTACAAAACAGAAATATATAAATGGTTGTTTTTGTGCGTGGTTGAGTATAGTGAATATTTTTTGCAGTGCTATCGTTTCCAGTATTGGTTTTCCCTACCAGCGATATAGCATAGCTTTTCGTCTTTAACAATTTACTCGCATTTGTGTGTTTGCCTTGGCTTGTATGGAAGTAATAGAAAAATTATTGAGAAATCCATCGGGTTGTTGCGAAGACCTAAATGAGAATACTCGGTGTGCTGTGCGATAGCCTTGTCAGTAATTAAACATTGATCAGATATATTTCTTTAACTATTTGCCACATCGTTGTTCATTCTTCTGCATTTTTCATTGTGTTCGATGTTCGTTGCGTTCCTTCCCCTTAATGTTTGAATGTTTGTCATATAATATATCTGTATGTATTCGACTATTTCAACTTCTAGTAATGAGGACAGTAGCTCATATCGTACTACTCCTTCAATCTGCTCATATAAAATGGGGTGAGATAAGGAGCGACAACTTGTCACCCACGTAAGCTTCGTGGAGCGAACTATTCTTAAAATAAATGAAATGTCGAAATCAAAATGTAATGAGTCTTGGAGCAACCGTGTCATTGTATGCCTTATACCCAAACCTAAACCAGCAACACTCAATTCGTATCATTACTCCTACTCTGGAAGTTAACAAAGACTCTCATTGAATTTAGCGATATTAGTGTGAAATGTGTTCACAATTTGGATTGAGTTCGCAGTCAACAGTGCACATAAAAATTCCCCTGCGGTTGTGGTAAAACTACATCTAATGATCATGTTGTTGTATCCTGTCACTGTCATTCTGTGCGTGGAAAACGAAAGTGTATAATAATTTTGAAATGTACAACTTTAGTATGCAAAAATGTGCTTGTAATCTGTACTCATACTCATCTGATTATCGATATCCCGTATAAAATAACATTAAAATGCTGCCCATGCAAACTTTGAGGAGGAGGGCAAGTCCCTTGAAGTGTAAATGTACTAATTCAAACTTAATCATAATAATATTTTTAATATGTTTAATGAAACGTTAAATTGGTGGCTAAAAGTTTCAAATTGACTTTTTTTTATAGATAAACAAGACCCAGCGCGATTTCTTGGAGAAGGACTCCTATTCAAAGGAAAGCTCATAGGCGTGCTAGAAGTCAGTGGCCCAAGAGGGGACAGGATATGCCAAGAAGCCTTGTCTGAATTGAAAATGGCCGTGAAAGCTGCTGGAGAGCATAAGCAAAAGATAACCATACATATTGCACTTGATGGCTTAAGGATTCGCGATGAAAAAACAGGGGTGAGTAAAATGGGAAAATTTAACATGCATGTATGAATTCAACTCCTCCTCTTATGCTTCCTCCTCCCAACATGCTTATACTCTCTGCATTACCCCAAGTTATAAACTTACTAGCGAAAGTAAAAAGATAAATTATTGAATACTATGCAGAGTAGTAGGATTATCCCTGAACCAAAAAGATTAGTTTTTTTTATCCTACCTCGCTTGATTTCAACGATTTCAAATTTCCCTTGATTTCAACGATTAAAATACACTGTGCTTAGTGCTCAGTATATTGTAATCATGCATACGTATACCTACTTACATTAGAAATCTCATAAAATATCAGCTACGCTAAATGTAATTCTATTATGATTATTATTATGTTCTCCAAGATTAATCGACGTACGTTATATTGTTGTATTTTATATTGCCGCAGGATTGCCTTTACCATCATCAAGTACATAAAATTTCATTCATCGCTCAAGATCTAACAGATGCACGAGCATTTGGATATATCTTTGGGTCACCCGACACAGGCCACCGATTTTTTGGGATTAAAACAGAAAAATCGGCAAGCCAAGTTGTGATAGCCATGAGAGATTTGTTCCAAGTTGTGTTTGACCTTAAAAAGAAAGAGATAGAGAGAGCCAAACAGCAGCTAGAAATGCAACAAAAATTTTTGGCAACTAGAGCTGCTGAGACAGCTCCCACCACAAAGGTACTATGAACAAAGCATTTCAGAATTTAAAATAAATCTATAGTGTGCAATCTGATGAAATATGAGTGCATTGTAAAATATTTTAGTAGTTTATTACATCTCACTACAAGGAAAGCATTTTATATTTATAGTTTAATTTTCATTAATCATTTTTTTTCTAAAACTTACAATTAGCCGTCATCGTCACCTCATACAGACAATGAAAGACATGCTAATTAAAACTCATTTATAAATAAATTTGCAGACTGAGCCTAAATTCTCAATTGCGGAAACGTACATTGAAGGGGCAGGTGCAGTTGGAGGAGTGTCTTCATCGGTTGACGCGAGTTCGTCAGGACCTGCAGAAGTCGACCTTTTAAATCTAGAGGTTGAGCTCAATAGCTTGCAAGAGGGTCTGGATAATATACACACCAATTTGGTGGATTCTGTCCCATTCCGAGGCAGCACAGCATCCATATCGAGCGATCCCATGAATCCAATGCCTAAATTATCCACTGGCAGCATGGCGTCAGCATCCAATGCCAGTAACCCAACCCCAGTGTCTGCAATTGGTGGTGATCCGTTTGGGGATTCGTTTGACCCATTTGATTCTGGAGCTACCCCAACCTTCGCAGTATCATCCAATAGATATAATTTAAAGTCAGGAATGAATGATCCTCCACAATTACAATTAGGAAATTCTCAACAGCACTCTTCATATTCGAGTAGCACAACTCCATTGACATTTACTAGTGATCCTTTCGCTCAGATTGACCCATTTCCGGGACCTCGATTTCATGGCGATGGCGAATTTTTTAGCTCCGATCCCTTTGATAGCCCTTCTGGTCAATTTTCATTTGCCTTTCCAGGAGATCACTCTGTTGCTAAAATATCAGTACTAGGAAACAGTGTGGAGAGAATTGAAGAAAACGAGAGTAGTGGCCATAAATCTACAAACCATGAAAATGAGAGAGAGCAAATTTCCGGGAAACCTGTCGCATATAAGGAGAGACACGCTGATGGATGGGTCGCTTCGTTTGAGGACGTAAGTGGATTGTGGAATTGCATGAATGACCAGTTGTATACACAGTATGATTACTTTGACTTGGCTGTAACAATGTTATGCACTTACATATTTTCAGGACTTTGTACCTGAGTCTGAAACCAACGGTCAACAAACAGATCCATCAAAGGGAGACTTGGACATATTCACAGAATTAGATCCTTTGGGTACTGGTCGTATTAGACCGTTTGTCGATCGCAAAGACTTTTTTCATCATCTCAAACACCCACCAAAGAAAAATCTGAAGGATCTTGGTGCTCCAGACAGCATTACACCCCACTCCTCGTCCTCGTCGCTTGTGGCTGATAGTGTAGTGAATACTTCCTTACCAGGACTAAATGCGAGCGTACCGTGTTGTAATGAAATTACTCCTCCCAAAGTTCAACTCTCATCCGATATGACGTCTATCCCTAACTCTTTCTCTACCAACTTTACATCCAATCAAGCTCATGAGCTAGATACATTACCTTTGAAGACTCCACCTACATCCACATCGTCCAGGTCATCCTCCATTCGAATGCGACTTCATTCTGAAAACTCAAGATCTGACTCACCTCCCAACTACAGTCCTCCACCGCCGCCACAGACTGCTATTCATTTCTCGTCTACTTCATCAATTGGATCGATTGGCGCGGCAGCAGCAGCAGCTACTAATTCTGAGTACATGTCTGGAAATCAGTTACCATTCTTGCCACCTCCGAGCAGTATACTTGGTACACCTCCCAGTTCACGCTTTGCTAATAAAAAATCACCACAACTCCTTAAGCAGATGACAATCGCTGGCTCCACAGTGACAACTGCAACTTCTAGTCCAAGAACATTGCCAAGACCATCATCTTCGGGGGGACGTGAAAGAAAGCTTACTGCTGAATCGCAAAGTAGTGGGATTGGAATTGATGAGATTCCTAATCTTACGCCGCCTCCTCGCCCACCACATAGTCATACCTCGAATACTTTGGGAAAGTCGGTATCACTTAGCACTGCAGTACCTCGACCCTCATCCGGATCTGAAAGACTACGTAATTTGTCTGGCATATCTTCCTTAAGTGGGAGCTTGTGTGCAACAGGAATCGTTCCTCCTGAGCCACCACCCAGACCGTTACAAACGACAACTATTTCCAGCAACCTGTCGCAACAGTTGTCCCCTGCACTTGTATCGCCACCTCCTCCTTTACCTCCAAAAAAGCAAACATTTGGTTCGTTGCAGTCTAGTCCTCTTAGCTTATTCCAGTCAAAGCACCAAGCGTTGACTGATTTTAATAAAAGTACACAGAAGGTCAGTAGTGCGAGTGAGTCGAATGATCTTCCGTTACCGTTGCCTTCGAGAAAACCTCAATATTCCTCAAACAGCCAGACTGTTGGAGGACGTTATTCTGTGCCATTATCATCTATGTCCCCTTCTACTCAACGCAAGGAAGGTGTTGACGCAAGATTATCATCTACAAGCAGCGGCAGTGGAGCAGGAAATCCTCCAGTTGTCAAACTCACAATGGAACAAGCCTTACACCAAGTTGCATCTATGAGCTTAGGAGATCTGGCAGGCAAACTTGAACTTCCGGTCGAAAAGTTGTCTGTACTCACTATACAGCAACTGGCTGAAAAACTTACCTTGATGGATTTTGAACAAAAAATGGAACAAAAAGAGCGTGAGTTATTGTCACGCTATGCTAGTACATCCCAAATTCATGGAGAAACAGCTTCTATTAGTGGTAGAGTTTCTTCTAATTTAGGATTTGAGGATGATTTTTCAACCGCTTCTGCCCCACCCAACTTACCCGACCATAAAAAGGATGAATTTGATAAATACGCTGTTTTTAGAGAACTTAGTATTGAAGACGCGAGCGGTTTTAGTATTATTGCAAGTCTTGGAAATAGCCATAAAGCAGTTGATTTTTCAGCTAACTCGGAAGATGAAGACATGTCCAGAGCAATGGACAAAACTTTGACAAATAATAATTCTAGCAGTGAGAGAACCATTCAAGCAGAAGGTACCGGAGAAAGCAACAATAAAAATAGAGATGCAAGTTTTGCCACTGCAATGGCGAACACAATGGATGACATTACTGATGCAAACCTTTCTGATGACGATGGAAAATTTCCATTTGACGATGACGAAGACATAAGCCCATCTTCCAATTTCAATACAAAGTCTAACGAATGGGCAACTTTTGAATCAAATTTTGATGATCAGTTTGCCACCACATCATTAGTGAAAGCAGTTGACGCAGATGGGAATGGAAGCCCATGGGACTCCGAAGAAGGTGGAGAGAATTCTCAGAAAACTCCTCCTGTTCAAGCAACGGCGGGAGCCCCACAAGGCGCTATGGATAAATTCGACTTTGAACCATTTCAGAAACCACCGCAGCCTACTGTTACAAATTACTCGCTGACTGAAGCCGCAAATAATAATCCCCCTGTTCCACCAGTCCCGGAAAGGCGAAGACCCAGTAAAGAAAGTGGAAGTTTGCAACAGCAGCAGCAACAACAACAACAGCAAAGTCAGCCACTTTCACCTGATTTATTGCGCTCTCCGGTAAACCAATTCCATCGTCAAAGTTCCGGATCATCCAAACATAGTGGAAAAAGTATTGAAGAGCCGTCAGTCGGTGGGCGAGGTTCAGACTTCTCCGAGTCGGGGCGGCCCAGGCGTAGACGTAGCAGTGTTGATGATGAAGGACGCTGGGAGCGAGACCGTGAAAGGGATTCAAACAGACGGAGAAGGGATAGGGACAATTTCGGTCGCTCCGACTCCCGAGATAGTTACTCTTCCATTCCCAGAGGAAAATACAGAGACGGCCGGGCTGAATCTGAAGAAGAATACGTGCCTTCGAAAGCATCTGGCCGAAAAGCTAGAAACAGTAATGTACGGCCTAGCTCCTCAAAACGTTCGTCAGAGCGAGAGGGTGAACCAGAAGAAGACCGTGACGAGGAGGAAGATACACGCTCCTACGCATCGTACCACTCCAATTACTCATCGTCAGGTCATAGAAAACACCGCCGCTACCCACCGAAATACCATCACCATCATCACTATTCCAGTAGTCACAGAAGACGGGAGAGAGATCGCGAGAGACCGCCGGGACAAGCTGCTGGTTCTGGTAACTCGAGCCTTTCCCCTGAAAGATATTCGCATCATGAGAGTGATTTCGACGACTCGTACGATGAAGAAAATGGCGGGGGTGGAACATCGCGCAAAAAGGATTACTATGCCAGGGAACGGGAATATGCCGAAAGACATTATCATAGACCTAGACCTAGCAGTGGGGCAGGGTATCATAGCGCAAAGCGATACAGTCGGGAAAGTCCCAGACATTCTGATCCTTACTACCGTGATAGGTATTATAGAGGCGAACGTGGACGAAGAAAGTATGACGATGAGTATGATGATGGTAGAGAAGTATCCGAGTATTCTGGGGAAGACGAACATTACCACAGCAGGCATGGCCATCGCAGAAGACATCGAGGGCGAGAGGATTACTACAGAGAACGAGAACCTCGCCATCATCACTACTACACCAATTCACCTTCCTGGGATAGTGAGTCTGGACCTGAACCTGCTGGAGGAGAAAAGTCAGAGAAAGGACATCGTCCTTCCTCTGGTAAATATGGAAGTGAGCACGGCAGTGGGTCTAGGTATAGTCCACCCCCTTGTTCTTCAAGCCGTCCGAATAGTGGTAGACGCGAGTCTGGCAAGCAACAATCACAACACAATGAACAATCCCTTAGTGGCAACGGACACAGTGGACGACAAAGCAAAGCAAAGCATTCAGATGGCCCTGGGAAAATGAGGGAATACAAGTTTGAGGATGATTTTGGCCCTGCTGAGGATTCCTTTGCCACAAAATCGGAACAACTAGGAGACAAGTTGGAGGATTACGTGTGTGACGTATCCGCTGAAGTTGCAGCTTTAGAGGTTCTCCAAGAGGCTAATGTAGCCATAAAGAGTAAACGCCAGAGTCCCGTCAAATCGGAAACTATAACTCCAATCGATCATAAGCTTTCCCAGCCACAGTCGCCATTTGAAGATAATTTTGTTATTTCTTCGAACACTAACGGACTGAATAGTCGGGACGAGAAGGACGTTGAAGGGACTCCAAGTGAAGAACATGAGCATGTAAATGAAACGCTAAATGATGTGGGTGCAAACGGCAAACGAACCAAACATAGTCAGATATTCTTTCCAACAAAATTTGAGTCAGAAGAGGGTGGAGACAGTGAACATTTGAAGGAGGAGGGCGATGAGGAACCTGAAGGTAAAGAAGGAGCAAAAAATAATCACGGACAAGGTGACCGAGAAGACGCTTCTAGTCCTGATGTGAGCTACACTCCCCCTACATCCGCAAATAGTTTACGTGGGAACTTTTCAGTATACAGTACAAAGAGACTGGAATCAATCAGATCAGAAGAAGAGAAGTCGAATGAGGACAGCGTGTCCGAGAGTGCACTTAATAATGCGTCAAATATGAAGAAGTCAGACTCTTTCAATATTTTTCAGGCACCCGCCCAAGATCCATTCGCAGATGATGACTTTTTCAAATAAATTCTTTAATGATGATTCTAAGTTAGGTTTTGGATACTTCTTCTATTTAGTATCTTCTAGATTATGGGTGAATGGTCGGTGAAGTCTTAAATTTGAGTAATTCGGCTTGTTAGAAACGAAACTTAGTATGCGTGGAATATGTATATGTATTATGTAATTTAGAGTTCGTACTAACCTAACGAGGTTAACACCTTTGACTTTGACGAATAAAAGCATATAGTATGTAGGTTATAACTTCAGCAAGCAATTCTAAAAGAAATGAATAGCAAATTCTTGTGACACATTTACTTTAATGAAATTTTCAGTAACGTCCTGGGTAAAACGGAATTGAAGAACGGAATAAAGACTACGTGAACGCATTTAGGATGCTATGGATGAAAAACCTATATAAGTTTAATCAGTACGTATATTAATTTACAATTAGTGCCAAGTGCCAAGAGAAATGGTGAGAGAACTAGAGTCTAGTTTCAAGCGTTTTTCGTCCACTTTTCGCAGTTTATTATTCCATAATATGCGCAGTGCATATGAAAAAATGAAATCTCTTACAATAATCACACACACTGTTAAATGTGTAAAGCTGAGACAGACACATTACTTACACATAAAAATGCTACCACTGCTAATGTTTCAATTGTGTAAAATGTCATTTGTTGTGTATTTTATGCAACACTGAACTGAAGGAATCACTTTCGACAGATCTATATACTTCCTCTTTGATGATATTGAATTTCATGCAATACGGCTGAAGCCAAAGAGAGTGATTTATAATAATGAGTATGTATTTTTATCAAAACTAGTACCATATTATACTTACAAGTACAGTCCTATAAGTTTGTGGGGAGGGGATGGATGATTGGATCATCAAGAGCTCTACATTTTTTACCACATAGCACCTGTATGCGTTAATTCTGGCGAGTTATTAAAGTAGCTGTATTCGTTCTTGTCCTCCACAATATAGTCGTTTAAATTTTCGAACAATATATACTCGAATATAGTCAACCGAATTGTATCCAACTGAACTGGTTTAAAAGCGTCAACTCGTTTACGTTACTAACACAGCTTTTTACACTGCTAGTGAGCGAACAAATGTATATACCTACGTACTATATACATAACACGATGCATTTAATTACAAAAATTAATATTATTGTATTTAGTCAGTAGGCGTATGGTATGCTTTGATGTATGAAACGTCTATACCTATGTAACTTGCGATGTAAATGATGTATGTTGAGGTAATATAATTGTCGGTTTGTAACCCACAAGTAAAACACTTGTCGCCAACAACATACTATTATTGGTAAGAGTAAGAATCTTTGTAATATTATGAATACGAATTTTAGACCATTTATTACTTTTAGGTAGTTGTAGATGTTTTAGTTCTTCAGATTAATATGATCCTTTAATTAATGTCTCGTCGACAAAAATGACAAAAAACTCATTTGCTAATTGTATGCACGTGAAATACATGATATTAATTATCTATAACTGAACATGAACGACATTCATTCATAATTCTTGTGCATTTACAGATACCAATAGTTTACTAAACCGAAGCTGCCTGAAGTCAAGTCTCATTCTTAAAATCCTATTTTTTTGTACCGCCCATTCGCCATTATCATGCATCCCTAAAAATTCTCGATCAATTTAATATTGGTTATGATTCTTCTTTAAAGTAATATCTGGCTCGGTTTTGTAACTAATGCACAATGTTGTGGTAATGTAATGGCGATTTACGATGTCTGTAGAAACTTGTGATCTCTGAATTTTTGTGTGTCAGTAAGTTATGTAATAATACACTACTACGTTTAACGATGCGACAAAAAGGATGGACATTGAAGCATAAAACGTGATTGTGCAAATGTGCAATGTTGGATTTTAAATCTAAATACATACATACTTTATACGTGTACGGAGTTATGAACTAAAATAATGTATCCCATTGCGTATATTTAAAAACACTTGGCGTAAGATAACGAGTAACTGCTTACTAGACTAAAATAAACTTTATAGAAACGATTATGATACACAATTTTCTAATACGTTTTTCTCCAATGCCATCCGCCCGCACTCATTGTCCCTTGCCTTGTATTATAGTAATTATGGATTTGCCATGATACAAATGTCGACTTGCTTTGAATTGGTTAACCATCATAAATGTATTGAGGGACTCATAATTTACCCTTATCCCAGCTCCCAACAGGATTAATTTGAATATCTACGTCAGCATCCCAGAACATACTATGAATACACTACCAATTGCAAAGTACACATTAGTTCGAAACGACTGTTTCTTTTTACACTGATAATGTAAAAACCTTGTGAGTTTATGTCAGGTTTATTACGTGTATAAACTGCAAATATCTGGAATACAACATGCCAGGATAAAAACCGTTGATCATTAAGTTCGTTCGTACCAATAGCTGTTGCTTCATTACATAAAAATGTTCATTCTATTTCAATCCAACTTTATTTCGATACAACTCGTTGCTTTTACAAAGGAACTAAATTTATGGCCATGGCCAAATTAGTAGTATTCACATTCCGAGATCAAATTAGATTTATGACTAAGCATATGGAATGTCGAATATAATAACCATCAATACTAATTATCGCCTAAAAACTAAATACGGTTTCATGGTTTATTAAAATCCCTAAACCATTAAAAATTGCGTGTATCTAACGAATCATCGTAATCTTACACGAGAGCTAATTCTGGGACCGAGAACAAGAAACTTAAATTACGCTGAGGACCGGCTCTTGGTTATCTTCAGAAAAATTATCCTTAATTGTGGCAGAAACATTTTTTGACGGAACAAACTTTGGCTCAATTAAATCTGCAAAATCAACAACTGCAAAGTCTTCCTCACTGCTTTCAGAGTTCAAAGGTTTCAAATCATCTTCATTCTGTAGTTCATACTTTCCTGTACGAATGATTTTGTAGTTCTCTAAAATAATTGACGTTTTCATTCGCATTATTTCCTTATGTAGTTTATATGTGGTTATAGGAATTCATTAATCAACTTTGCTTACTTGTGTACTTTATAGTTAGGAGAGTACCAACTTTGTCCAAGACGATAGCCTCTTTGATTGATGATAGCGAAGGATTGTACCTTTCATCCAATTCAAGAACCTATTGAATTCACCGTGTACAAATATGCAGTAAAAGAAACAAATTACTGGAAATTACTTATGAATGGAATGTAGCATTAACTTTAATGAACAGCAGGTTTTGTTCTATCTAATACCTTAAATGCAATTCCATGTCCCACTTTCACATCATCCAAACTATTGATTTTATCCAATGAACTGTAAGGTTCTTCTTTAACCGTAATCCCTAAAGCGGTCGTCTCTGACTGGATTATCGAGGATGCGGCCGTAGCTGTGGTATCGACAGGTTCCGCTCCATGTGGTGGAACTGACGGACTTCTATTGGCTTCCTTTCCAGTCATACATACACCGTCGTTTGGTTCCTCATTAGAAGACACATTAAGAATTTTTCGAGCGGAATCGAAGATTTTTGGATTCCTGATAACTCGTGGTACTATTGGAGTATCTTGGCGCGCCTTTCCAAAGGATTTTGAAGTGTCTGGACTAGGACTACAAGATGAAGAAAATAGCAGCGACGTGCCGCTATCTGTCGAAATTGAAGCAGAATCTGACAGTTTTTGCTTCTTAATTGAGCGAGAAGCATCTGCTGACTTCCTCTTTACAATAATTGGCGGAGGTAAAAACCCTGTAGTTGGCGGCACATCAACATTATCATGTAAATCTTCAGTGGCAATCTTTGTTTTCATTGACAAAGTTTCATCTTCACTTTCTGTCTCTTCATTTAAAACATTCAACGATTCACTATGCTTTACGTTAGAAATCGTATTGCTAGGAGCACGCATCCCGTGAGATGCACTTGTAGCGTCTGACGGATTGTCATTGCTGCCATTGATCTTTTTTAAATCTGCTACTATTTTCTCCATTTCCGTCTCACTAAAGTCATTGGATTTTGATTTTTTGCTGCGATGTCGACGTCGCCGTCTCTTTTTCCTTTCAGCAGAATCCTCCTCATCTTCTATCACTCCGTAATTTTGAGCACTAGCAGGGTCATTGGGAGGGGTAAAAAACTGGTCTTGAGTGTGAGCAATGAACCGTCCAGTAGAAGTCGACTGAGAATGATCCAGTACATCACCACCTCCATTTTCATTAGGAACCCGCACAGGAGATGTGGTTAGATCTGCATCGAAAAATGTTACTCTTCGTTTCCCCGAACTACTACCGGTACTATCGCCCTGAATCCTCGGATCCTCCAACCTCGGCTTTGGAGTTGAAGAGAGAGCTGACCTTGGCGGTGGAACAGGAACCAGTCTAACATTACCATAATTGGAAAAGCAAATCAAATAAAAATGTAAATGTTTACTCCTACAAACACGTACGAATGATGCGCAATTCTTGAGTAAATAGTACAAAAAAGATACAAGTAGTGAAAGGAATATCAAATGATTAGTATAATTAGATTTGTGAGTCACAAACCTGCACGGTTCTGATACCAAAGAGAAAATCTGCGCGTCTTCCTCGTCGCGAATACGATATTCTCCCATGTAAATTCGAAAGGGGGTGGGTGTTCTCAGAATAAAATTTGCCAAATGAGTTTTAACCTCTCGAACGGTTCTAGCTTTACTGGGTAGCAGAGTAAATACTTTTGTTCCAATAGACGTGTCCCGCGGAAGAATTTCTGGGCTGATTTCCAGCTTTAGTCCCACGAGTTTCCCCATTCCCACCTCAGCTGAATCCATCACCACCGCCATTCTGAAATTGAAATTTTAACATTATTCATATTCAAACTCAACTCTACCCAATCCAACTCATTCTATATCATTACCGTTTAAAGCATACAGTAGTTCACCAGTCCGTATATTTATTACAACTTCAAATCATCTTTTTTCAACTTTCACTACTAAAACATTTATCGTATAACGCTAGCCATCAACCATTCAAGTCACCAGTGTTGGAATTTGTTCCTCGTTTAGTGTAGGTGTTAGGTAAGGTAAGTAACTCTAAATTCCAAAGGTGAATCGACGTCAGCAATCACTGGTGTAGTGCGCTTAAACGGCAGACACACCACTTTAATATTCTATTAGTCTACAACTACCTGACTAATTAGGTATTGTATAAAAGCAAAATTTTGACTCAATTTATTTATTGGATACAGACCAAAATTATGGTGATTGGATTTGGTTATTACTTTACGGACGGGGACGCATGCATAAGCATCCGAAATTAAAAACGAAACAATCGTACACGTACAGAGTTGACAGTATTTACTAATTTCAAATTTCTCCTGGACTATCACCTTACTCACCTGAGATATCGTGCTTTCCTCCGGAAAATGTTGTTGTCACTAGCCTTTTATTTATTAGTTTTAGCCAGTTGCGAGATTTAAACGTTAACTTTACTGATGATGATGATGATGGATGAGCGCTATCTGTACAACAGCACCGTCAAAAACCGATTTTTACTTTTCTACATATGAAGTCGTCAATAATTTTGTATATTAATAATATTGTAAAAAAATCGCAAAAATTTATATGGCTAATCCGGTCCGGATCGTTGTTGTTGCAAAACCATACCAAAAGAGAAAAGGGTAGAGCCAGAGTGGATGTGGAAGTGTGGATTGTGTTGTGTTGTTGTGGTCGATACTCCATCCATATAATAATACCTTCGTTTCCTCCTCCCTGCATTTTTTACGGACTAGCGGACTACTACACACACACACGGCATGTATGTATGTATTTATAAGAGGGGAAATAGGGGAAAGTAAACAAACACGTTAGTTTTATAAGTTTGCTTGCTTGCTTGCTTGAATCTGGCTTTAGAGAGAAACAAAAACAATGATTTCCCGGGACTCGTTTGACATACTCAATGGGCTCCGCATTGGATTCTTTTCTTTGTTGGTCGCTGTCCCTGTCGCTGCTGCTTTGCATTGCAACTTCATTCAACTTTCATTCATTCAATCAAGCAAGCAAGCAAAGCACTCGGCACTCATTCTCGATCGTCAACTCCTCTCGTAAAAGTACAACTACAAAATATCACAGACATAATTACCTATTCTCTTTCATTTATTCTGCTCTGCACTCCACCTGCCTGCACCAGCAAATAAAATGCTGCTTTTTTCACCTTTTCCATTTTCTTTTTTTTATCTTCGCATTTATGTTTTTTTTGTAATTTAGGAAAAAATAGGAAAATAAGAACTGTTCTGCTTTTGCGACTTTTAATTCGCGAATTGGAGATGAAACGTACGTATTATTGCGTATATCGAAGGAATAACCTTGACCTTATATTATGTTAATCAATCATGATTCGATAATAAAAATAATATCGATTGCCTCATCACATCACATCATTATATTATCACACGTCCCAGAGAGATGAGAAATGAAATGATTTTCGCTTTTCAATTAAAAAAAAACGCATGATTTGGGGATTCGATTCGAGATGACTTTCAGTTTCAGTTTTCAGCTTTACAAAAACAGGATCCAGCATGCTCTGAAAACTGTCAATGAAAGAAGGCGTCCCTGGTTTAATTTGGGAAACCAACTTGCAAATTGTTTCGAATTTCTTCTTGTTGTGTTGTTGTGTGTTATGTAAGTTGAAAGTTGCAATGCATGCATCTAGCATTCAATATATAAGTATTTTAGTTTTTTATTTAATTTTTTGTTTCTTAAATTAATTTTTTCCAGATTTAGCCTTGGAGGATATTAACTGCTCGCTGGATTTAGCGCTCACTTCACTGCTCATAATAATTAATTTTTGACATTTTTTAAGATGTGCGAATGAGTCGTGTCTCGTGTCATAGGGACTTGTCGCAATTTGATTACGCATGGATGGATGGATGGATGGATGGATGGAGCACATAAGTTTACCGTGTTCATCAGTTCATAGTTGTCGGTTCTCACTTGTCACTCACTCACCAAGTGGATCAGGTTTTTTATTCAATTCCCACGGACTGCATGGACATGGATGGACTGATTGGACTGTCATAATATTATGTCATCACTTTCCTTTGCTTAGTTTACTGCTCTGTGCGCTTCCAATGAGTGTGTGGGCGGAATACACGCCTCAGCGTAATTACCTCGAAGCATTTTTTTACATGGTATGAAAATACATACTTTGAGGTATCAGGTTCCGGGAAAGGTTTTTCCAACGTACATTCATTCATTCATACACTTTTTCAGACAGTTCCAGTTCCAGGTAGTCCTTTTGATACTAAACAATTCTAATGCGGTCAATTGAGAATATTCACGACAAAAGCATTCACCTTTTATGTTTCAGCTCTTGTGCCATGGCTTGGACTTGAATTACTGGCATCTGCCTATCCTTACATTAGTCTAAGCATTTGGCCCGTTATGTTCTGAAAGTCATAACTGTATGCTGCATGTATGGTAGCAGCGACAAAGTGTTTTAATTTGGCAAATAAGTTTAACCCTCAAACACGGCTAAATTGTAAAACCGTCAGAGTACCCTGGCCCCTTAGACATTGCCCCTTTTCATTAGTAGAGGATTTTGACATGAACAAATTACAGCGTTCGTTTTTAGGTACCTTTGTAGTTACGAAATGTCCACACGTGAAAGTCTGCAAATTAAATTGTTAGAGAAGGAAGAGAGCAATTACAGTAAGCACAAGACATTAGCAGGGATCAATGCTTATTTTGATCGGTCCGGTCGGTAGTAATGTCTTGTTTTTGCAAACGATTATGCAGGCTGTTTCTTGGGTAAGAGATGTGAGGAGAAAAAAAATGTACCATTATGCTGTGCAGTTTTTGGTGAGGTTTGAGGAATATATGAATTCTGGGTGTGAAGGAAGAGACTGCTGCTGACAATGAAAACTACATGTGTTCGTGTCGTGCGAGTGTGATCGTGTGCAGAGCGTGCATTGAGTATTGTATATATATACACGGTTTACTGCACTGCACATATTTCATTACAAAAGAAGTCAGCAGCTTTCATGCATACCACTACCACCCAATGTCCAACCAAACTAAAAGTAATAGAAAGAAAGAAGACTTGTCTGGCTCTCTCTGTCTGACTATGATGACTACTATATGCAACTTCACGCTACGCTGCTGGCTAGCCATACAGGACTAAAGCTAGTAGAAAAACTATCAAACGAAATGGCCAAGGAATAATACTGCAAGCAAATGCAACGATGATGCCTTGTTACATGTTCAGTTTTCAGCTGGATAATATAAATGTAAAGATACCCAACAAGAGTGAGAGTCTACTAGTCATCATAATCTAGGGAAGAAGGGGAAACGAGGATGAGATGAGAACATGGAATTGAAATAAACCTGTCTATAGGTATATGCGCATGCATGAAAGCATGAAACACCAACACTAACACCACTTTAATAGCAGAAAGCAACTAACAGCAGTTCAATGACTCACTCAGATCTCACACAGCACAAAAAACTTCACTTTAGAAAAGACTTGTGCCGGAAGGGTGTTGGAAGTGGAATCTTGATGTTAGTCAAGTTCATTTCGTCAAACTTGAATCTTGTACTTGCTCATTCGGAGATTGTAGGTGAATAAATAAATTCCACAATACAGAGCATAGAAAACACAAAAATATACTGGAGAAATTGTCCTAAAGATAGCATATTCTCTCCGGGTTCGGCGTATTTTGGGATTTTTTTTATTGGATTTCCTATGTAGAAGATTCACATTGATTACACATTTTATTTCACACTCTCACAGTAGAAAAGTGAGGGTGAGAACGATACAGTGAGGTTTCCTTTAATTCTTAAGCTTGTGGAGTTCGGGAGTTTCTTATTCTGGTTCGGATGATCATAATTGCACATTAAAAATACAATATGCCAGATAATAATAACGGGCTGTGCGACATGGCGGTGTTCAAACTACCTTCAAAATCAGAGGTAGATGAAGACTCGCACTCTCTCCAAGATCGGCCTGGCTCTGGAGATAACTCCAGTCGGAAGCAGTTGAAAATTTCTAAAGCAAAATCAAAATGGCTTCGGAGGATGACTTTGGAGGTCAACAAGTTCCCATTCAGTAACACTAAAACAATAGGTCTGTACTCGTTTGACAGGAGTGATTTGGAATGGTACTACAAGGAGATTCGGATACTGGTTGATAAAGTATTGGATATCTTGGAATGTCCATTTTGTGAAGATACGATTAAAAAGGTAACTGTGTATATCATTAACTACCTATATTACATTAGGTCGAACTAGAACTTTATGCCAAGGCCAAACGAACATATATAATATATTGATTATTGTCCAATGTGACTTTTCTTTCACATAGGCTGTGATACCGGGGTGTGGTTGTAGCAATCCTCTGGCTTGCTGCAGTAAATGTTATATGGAAAATGGAACCATATGCTCAAACTGTAGAAGAAACTGCTCTTCCCTTCCATTCGAACCAGTTGATGAAATGATTCGAGAATGTCATTTGTTTTTGAAAGAAAAGGCATTTAAACAGGATATGAAAATTAAGGACAGCGATTTGAAAAGACTTTGCGAGTCATACTTCCAATTTTTGAAACAGTCTGAGATGCAACTGATGTGCAATTACTGCTTTGGAACTTTACAAAATGTATTATTATACAATGAATACCTATATAATCACTCATTAACAGCTTTTGTAACGAATTTGATTTTATTAAGGATATGTTAAATCTTTTTTAGGCAATGACTGTAAATTTAGGAAATGGATCGCGCTCTCCCGTGTGTGCTGGCTGCCATGAATTGTACATGGAGGCTTATACTTTCTGTACAGAGTTTTCTCCATATCCGACATTTGACCTTCTAAATAAGGAATTTCTACAATTCTTTTCAAGAGTATTAAGTTATTGTACATTGCATAAAACGCAAGTTTACAAAGATCCATACCCAGACATGAAACAACCAACGTACTTTAGACAGAAGGTTCTTCAGCGACGTGGTTTCAAACGGAAATTCGTTGGATACTTCAAAAAGGCTGTAATTGTTGCTGCATGTGCTTATCTTGTGACATATTTTGTAAATCTAATGACGCATAGCTTTAAACCTACTTTTCTTGGTACCTATATATACTACATGTAAGTAGTTACAAAAAATCATGAAGAAACCAAAGACAAACGGATTAATCTTTTAGCTTCGCTGTACCATGCTATCAATTAAAAATTTGATGAGTCTATTACGAACTTCTTCTGACGGACAACATCCAGAGGAAGTTGACAGTTAACCAAAATAAAAATTGATGAAAACCGCACATGAACAGAATAATTCAATGCAAAAATAGCACATGTTCTCTCTCGTCATGATCAACCTGTGTTTGATACTTCCAATGCCAATTTTATAATTTTAAAAGTTGCATCACCGTCACAAGTATGATTCTCATCACATCACACTGCACTGCATGAGGTATGAATTAGAACCACTTTAAAATAAAATGCGACTCTTGCCGTTTTCACGCAATAGACAAGTTTTGTATTTTAACTCAACTCAGCATCAGGATTAATGTGCAATAAAAACCACTTAACCAAAAATCTATTTTGCAACGAGGACATTTACACTTACCCCAAAGATATATATCTAAAAAGTAAAAGCAGGAGTGTATCAAAGTAGTAAAACACGTGTATCATATGAGAAGAGTTCATATAATGCTATATTACTACTATTACATATTGTTAAAGTGGTTACGAGTTACGAATACTAGTGCGAATACCTACATGAATTGATGAAAATACATGAAGGCATGATCTGTGTATGTATACTGAGGTAGTTAATACCAATGATCATCGTTATAGTTTATTCATGCACTACACCGGAAACGCTGATGAAGAGAACTCTTCTTATCTATGCTTATGCTCTGATAACTCTATCAATTTTGATATATAATTGCCAAGAACATAATTGCTTATAATTACATGGATTTTATGAAATGCATATGCATGGGAAATGAGAAAAACCAAGAAAAGTACAATATTATTACGACATTAAAAATAGAATCCTTTTATTGCTCCTTGCAAGGCACGTGTGTAATTCAAATTCACAATATTACGTCGCGATGTCTTTACTACACAATCCCTGTGGAATTGAGCCAAGCAGGTCAGATTCCATAACAAGAGCAGGACAGTTAGAGAACAAAAAAGCAAAAAGCAAAACAGAGAGAACTAAGAGATGGCTGTTTAAATAGAGTTAGCACAACTTTGATAATTGTGTTACAGGAGGAGGCCAGCTCCAAATAAAGAGAAAACAAGAACAGAAAAGGGAAAGAAAAGAGAGTGGAAGAGGGTTGATGAGAAAGGTGAGGAGGGAAATAAATGAAAAGAGACTAGGTGATGTGTAGCGTAAGCATACTCAAAATGGCTGGTTTAGACTACAGTCTTCATAGAACAGGCTAAGAGATTAGGAGATTTAAAAGCTTAACCAAGGAATCCAGCTCCTCCGAGTCCGGCGGCTCCCAAACCCAATCCTCCGATGTGGGAAACAGCACCTCCGTGGTGTCCGTGTCCGTGAGCGTGTCCGTGATGTCCGTGGTGTCCGTAGACAGCTGGGTGTCCAGCAACTCCCTTGTTGATGACTTGGGCTATAGAAGTAGAAATTCAAAATAGAAATGCAATTATTGTGGAATACAGAATGCGTATTCAAAATGTATGCATACATTATGCTAAGGGCAAGTACCTCTGAATCCGTGGTGGGGATCAACAGTGTAGACGACGGTACGGAGGACACCATCGGGTTGGACGAGGGAGTAGCTTCCCTTGGTGACGCCACCATCTCTCCATTCAGCGGCGTTCTTGTGATCTCCGGTATGTTTGTCAGATACTCCGTATGAGTATTTGTAAGCTGGGTGAGCGTAATGGTCATGGTGTCCATGTCCGTGTCCGTGACCACCTCCAAGACCACCTCCGAGTTGGGCACTGGCAGCAGCGACCATAACGGCCAAGGTAGCGACAGCAATCTATTAAATTGGAGTAATAGAGTTAAATCGTCACTTGTTAATAGACACCGCAGAACCGTATTTTTCCAAATTTGATTTGTATATTTCTTACAAAAGCCTTCATGATGATTGAGTTTGGTAGTTCCTTTCGGAAACGTGTGTTTAGTTTAAAGATTTGGTGTTTGAGCTGTGAGAAGCTGAATGAATGAATGTGCTGAGGAAGAACTTTGACAGAGTATTTATACAAAAATTAAAAATGTGCGTAGCATATAAGTGTGGCTTTGGAGGTGTGTTAGGAGACAAGCACCTTGGACATGCAATATCTTTACCTGCCCCCAATGACTTTATGGAAGTTATATATTAAAAATCTAAGAATTGATGTGATTACATACATTCAGTTTCATTCAAGTTGGATTGGTTATACATATAGGGAGCATATGTATGTGTTTTATTGTTTTGGGTTTGAAGGGTTACTTTTAGATTAATATGAACTTAAAAAAAGGTAGATTTCCGCTTCAGCTAACATAGGTAAACTAGCTTTAAGAGCTTGTATTTTTGGAGTATTATTATTGCATCTCGAAGGTTTAGCTTTTATGATAATATTGGATAAGAGAAGACATATTTTATGAACACAAAAACCATGTTGCGTATAACGTTTTGTGAAGGATAACGTGTAAAGACAAATGTAATGGAAATGATTACTTTATTATAAAAATTATCGAGGTAGTGCTCCTAGTTTTTGGTTTTAGACACGTGTGATAAGTTGCATGTATTACTTGAACTCTGCCGTAGATTTAGTCTTTAAACTCTATATCCTGCCATGAAACTAAATGTATAATGTTAACATTGCTAAAAATGATTTTATTGGTGATATACAAAAGAGATGAAATACACAATCCGGAATTAAGATCTAGTAACCTACAAAATGTCATTTAAGATTTAAGTCTTAATTGTAATTTGTATGCAATATCACTACTTACTTACAATTAGTTTTGGTTTGTGTGTGGTGCTGTGGTGCACTGCATACAAGTAATCGCATGCACTTTGTATCGCTATCGGCTATCGTTAATATTTGCAAAGATTTGATTGAGGTGATATAGGCAAGTGTGTGTCTACCGCTACACGTTTGGTTTTCATCACATATTGGCTGAAAAGTTGGGTGTGCACATAAGCACAATTGTAATACTATTGTTTGTTTCGTTCCCAATGAATAAGTCCAATTTGCCATAAAAAGCCGTAAACTGCACCCACCACGCTCTGTTTCAAATAGATTAAATAACTGCGATACTAAATAGTTATTTAGGTGTAAATATTTTGCCATTCATAAT
This sequence comes from Dicranocentrus wangi, assembly GCA_036850665.1. NCBI lineage: Eukaryota > Metazoa > Arthropoda > Collembola > Entomobryomorpha > Entomobryidae > Dicranocentrus > Dicranocentrus wangi. The sequence continues at coordinate 5,137 of JAANSN010000460.1, read as the reverse complement.
TATTTTTTGAGTGACATTTAGAACACATCTCGCAACGTGGAGTAATTGATTGAATTCTACCATGATTACTTCATTCATACTTAAAACAATATTGTATCAAGCTACACAGCCCATTCAACAATAGTCAGCAGTCAGAGTCAGTATACTAGTCTGTTATATACACATTTTCTAAACTTGCACATGCTTAGCTACTACAACTAACAATTACCCTAATCTAATATTCAATCGACATTTCGCATGTTGCAGGGCTAAGATATATTATACAAATTATATTATATGATATGGAAAAAATGAAAAATAATTACTTTAACTTTGACAATTAATTTGTTATCCGAGAATGATAAATGAATAGCTGATTGTGTGCTATGAATATGTTCTTTCCGCATGAATTCTTTTAAATCAACCCAACCCTATCTAGAGCTATACGGAATAGGCAAATTAAATTAAGGTGGGTGAGTACGGAACCACATCAAGGAATGGTGTTGGAAGGAAGGAAAGATAAGTAGTCTAGGAATTATGCCGCCTCTCATTGGTTGAGACTGTAAGGCATGGCATGGATAATTTTCCGTCTCATTGCACTGCAATCCACCGCATCATGCATGTGCATGATAATTATTAAATTAAGGCCGTTCATTACTATATGTATATCTTTTTATACTATACAGCAAAGGCAACTTGTTAAAACTCTATTGATCGAGTCGATTCTCTTAAGGCCAACATTTGATTTTAGAAATGGACCTTGAAGGTATTCTCTGGAGAAAAATTCTGAAAAGTGTGGTAGAGTTTTGACTATTTTGAACATATATAGGTATTTCAGACGTTTCGTATAGCTCTATCTGTGATCTTGTACGTATTACCAGTTGTAAATTGTTGTAATTAACAAATTACATTGCTTGATTATTACTTTTGATTTGGTTATACAGTCTTCGTACTAATAACTTTCAATGGGATGTCGCAGTCAATGCGCTGTTTTACTGTCATGTCGGACGCCTTCACGACTTGTTTGGAGGTTTGTAAGTGGTCAGAATCAGAACTTACATTCGTGGAGAAACTTACTTATCCTAGAAAGTCCTAGTTACTAGAAAGTTTTCAAAGACGATGGTATGGTCAACTCTTCTTATACATAGTATAGTGCTACAAGCTACAATTGTTACTGTTAAATTAAGGGTTAATCCAAAATCCAACTAGTAATAGCGTTTGACTGTCGTTGCGAGAAGGAAACAGGGCAAAAGAATTTCCTGTCGATTTGACTACGATTACAATTAAGTTATAAGAGAGATGGAGAAAGAACCGTGACCTAATTGATTGAGTTCTTGGACTCTGAGGTCGACTTGTGCTGGCATATCTAATTATAGTTTAAAAATTCTAATGCATGCATCAATTTATGCTTCATTTCTACGTTTCAGTCTACGTTTCATTTCTATCATTTGTAATAACTTTTAAATTGTTATTCGAATTGGTTTGATCTGACGCAAGAGCAGGTGCAAGGTGCAACATTTAATGAATAAACAGAATTTGTTACAGGAAGTAAGGTATTTTATAACACTTGTGCATGTGACAAGAAAAACACCTGGCGTGTATCCGGCAAACGAAACATTTGCAGTATATTCTTGTCTTTGGTCGACGATTTTACCTTACCTAAATAAGTCCTTGCCAAAAGAAATCTAGCAAGCTGAATACCCGCTCGAATTTCAGAATTTATTATTCTGCTCAACAGAACTAGAACTTCCTGTTCAAAATTTGCAGCTGTCAATTCTCAATTCATATACGTGCTCTAGCTATTGGTGAAGTAACATTTGTAATACATGGAATATAATATGGTCTCGTCTAATGGATATTCGACTCCACTTACTACGGTAATACGATAAGGTGTGCTACAGAGCCGTACTTATCAGTATTTTGGAGTGTAACCTCTAGTTGAGTGTAGTCCCTAGACCTTAGTCACGTAGAATGTAAATTATGATAGCAAAGAGCAGAAATGATGGCATGAATGCTGTTCTGGATATTCCGGTTTGCTTTACTACGCTTCAGGCTGACGGAATAGTGCACCATATGGACTCATGCAAAATGCTGCAACTGCACCTGATTTTCATTGCCCTGAATATTTTATATCATTGAATCATTCATTAACATGGCAAGTTCCTGAGAGGAAAAGGAAAGCTATTGTTTAGATGTTATCGCCCAACCATATAATTAACAAACCTTCATCGCTCAATGTACAATTCACTCCACGTACAAAAAAGGCCACTTATATTGATATGATGTGACGTATTGGCATATCTAGCACTGTTGTGCCAGAGGTCAATTTTAGTTGGGTTAGATAATTTGCTTTACTTACTTTGTGTGTACCGGGTTGACATTTACACATATAAAGCGTACAAATATACGTTTCTTTACCTAATTAGATCAAAGGACATTTTTCCCTCTAACCGAATTTGTTATAATCTTTAGCAGGATGCGTGATTTCTAGAATATCATATATAGTCAGCACTGGAAATGTTTGTTAGGATTAATTAAATGATTTTTGTACATGAATGGCTGGTTTAGATTTGAATGATTTGGTTTTTAAATTGTGTTCGTAAATCACATAGAAATACAATATTCTGTGACGCATCCAAGTGTTATTGGAACTTTCTGTTAAAAAAATAAAATGTCGTATGCCAGGACAAGACAAAGATAATCGTACAAGTACAAATTCAGGTACAAAGTCTAAATTAAACTTAGGATGCTCGCTTTGCTGCATTATGCATGTTTAACTAAAATCAGTGAGTAACTCACAATCAGAACTAAGGTAGGTAAATGGATTGGCAACGTATATGGAAATGGAGCTCTTCCTCTTGTATTTTGTTTTAATATGGTACAAAGTACAAACATGAATCACATAGAAATACAATATTCTGTGACGCATCCAAGTGTTATTGGAACTTTCTGTTAAAAAAATAAAATGTCGTATGCCAGGACAAGACAAAGATAATCGTACAAAACTAAGGTAGGTAAATGGATTGGCAACGTATGTGGAAATGGAGCTCTTCCTCTTGTATTTTGTTTTAATATGGTACAAAGTACAAACATGAAACAAGGACCGATGATTCCAATAATTTAAAATGAAAGTTTGTAAGTACACGGACAAATGTGTGAATGTGCGGTATATGTTGCAATTTGCCGATATTGCCAAGTCTCTAAAGTAGGAGGAATGTTTGTGTGAGTAGAAAAATAACATGTTACAATATTTATTTGATGATCAAATAAATACAGAATCACAGTCCGTGATTTAGGTACTTTGTATCAAGTATATTCCCTGCCTAAACAGTTTCACAGTTCAACTACCTAAATATGGATTTGGAGATTTGAAAGAGTTGATAGTAGCGATTGACAGGCAGCAGGAATGGAAACCAAATTGTCCATCATGGGTATGAATAATACCATGATTCGTGTAGAATTACAGATGAAAATCCTCTAGAATTTTTAATCGGATCATGCAAATCCACTTCTTTGCTTCCTATTTGACTTTTATCGTTACCGTGCGCTGCTCTCATTGCTAATAACTCCATAATTACTTGTGCTTCCTGTCAAGCTAGAGATTACATAGTGGCCACTGGATATTAGTTAGTGAACCCTGATATCGGGTGCACGATATTCAAAATCAAACATCTTGACAGGAAATTGTTATTGGATTGGATGCCGATCTACATGTCAATCGAACCGACATTTCATGGCCTTTCTGATGATTTGTATTCATTTATTCTTCAATTGATTGTATTTTAAATTAAATTCAAAAGCAAAGATTCAAATTGTCACTAGCCACTTTGTAATTGCTCCACTTGGATTGTACTTCAAATATTCCGAATGAGGTAAAGCGAATATTTGCATTTTGACATGTTGACGATCATACGAATATTCCTAAATTATTTCTGGGTGTAAGATTTTTGTTCTATTGATGGCTGCTTTTTTCCTGTGTAAAACCATATACATGTTTTGAAATCCGAAAAAGCTTGTGCTTACGTTTTCTTTTAGGTACTCGCCCTGTCTGCTGAAATATACATCAAACTGAATGCGCCAGTTATTTATCGTGGCCACTTCATCTACTTGCGTGCGACGTATATTTCTACTATTATAAATTATAAAGTAAATCATGTAGTCCATTGATATGTATGACTTATATGCGAGCTTTCTATTATGGCTTTTAGTGATGTCTCTGAACTCTGTCTATGTGACTATGTGACTATATTATGTAAACAATTTATGAAGAATAGATAAACAATATCAAACATCCCACGTCCCACAGCCACATTGTAGTGAAAACATTGTAGTTAGTAGTTCACAATGCGAACTGTGAATGATCATTCATTTCATAATTTCATGTGCGAGGGCATTTCAGATTGCAGACTACGAAGCCAATTAGCATAGATATATAAAATTAAGTAAAGATAGTGCATTGACATGTTAGATATAGCAAGCAGTTTGTGATTGAGCAGTGGATCAAGCATCTGCTTTTAAAAAACCTGTGTTACCTCAACGACTTTGAAATACGCAACAACGCCAATAGTGCTTCGTCATTATGCGCAAATTCATTTAATGAGCTTCAAAAGACGCTAGCTTAGTGTTGTACAAGAAATGACACTGAACGGAACAGTTTATTAACGACTTTAATATATCATATACATAAAAATCCTAACACAATTTAATGAACGTGGCTATTTCCACTCAACAAAAACAAAATTCAAAACCAGCTAATTGGACTGGAAATGTTGTTCGCATATAGCCATACACTTTGTGGTTTTCCACTTGTACATTTGATTCGCAACCGTCAGAAATTCCACCCACCTTTTCTTCATTTTATGCTTTTCAAGTCTATAAATATTGCGTTAGTTAATTGAAAGACAACAGACAAGTAATTTTATGAAGACCCCTGACCTAAAGAGACTGACGCCATCATAAGTGGTTTTCAAACAATCTATCAATCTATTACAGCACAGGTGAGTCCCATTTTGAAACAGCGTACGAGAGGGCTTGAATCCTAGTGTGTCTGGTCAGGTACACTGCTAACTGAAACTGAATTCATACGAGAAATATTTTTTGTCCAGTATCATCGACTGGCGTGGTATGCGCGTTTCAAGGTTGTCACGGATATCCAGGT
>JAANSN010000459.1:0-58767 GCA_036850665.1 Dicranocentrus wangi | reverse complement strand
TGTCTTTCTTTGCCGAATCTGTGTCGGTGCAAAAGTTTAGAAAATGAAATTTTTTAGGCCGAGGATAGGAATGCGCCCATTGCATTGCGCACGTGCAACGTGCGAGGTGTGTGAAAATCCTAATAATAATGTGGTAATGCAAAATTGTACAGGCATCTTTTATATTTACCTACTGTGCAATTCTTGTTTGCCTACATATATTCTTTGTTTGTGAAATTTGAAATCCTGTTTTGGACTTTTAAAAAAATACTGCATTTCTTCCCACCTTGCATTATGCTCTTCTGTGTGAACTTTCAGATAATCGGAGGGACATGTTTTGCATATAAAATCATTTTATCATTTATCAAGTTCAAATAAAGACAGAGTTGTTAGTAGAGAGAGACCAGAGGATAGTAGTACCTACTCCATATTCATTGCTGGGAATCCATATCCCATTCACAGTCCCCCTGTCTGCACCACCATCCGTTTTGTTATCAAAATGACACTGCAACTCACCCTCCTCCAATGTCGGCTAGGTGGTAAGGTAAGGTAAGGTAGGCGTAACAAAACTAAATATAAAATGCGTAGACAAAAGCAGGATTAAAAAAAAATGAGTAGAGAGAACATTGTGCTGTTGCATTCATAAAAATAAAGCTTATATGCAACGGGGGCTTCTACTTCCGGTGATTTAACCCTTCCTGTGTTTTTAATTGGAACGCTCTTCTGCCTCTCTGTCTGTCCCTGCCTGTTTCATTCTACGATTTTAATGTAAAAAAAATTCAACACACACGGACACAATCGTAATTTACTATAGAGTACATATATGAATGACATATCATTAGTAAACTACAACCAACCACACACACACGCGCGTAACATGTACTCATATACTACTGCTTTTACTCGTCAGATAATAAAAAAAAAGTCGTAACACTTGGTTTTTTTTTCGTAAATGTGTAAGCCGTGAAACTAGAAAACGGCTGAGGTTGTTGTTGATGTTGAATTGAAGTGCGTACAAAACTCTCTGCGCATTTATACCTTATGATGACGGGTGGCGGCGGACAGAAGAATATCGGGCCAAACTCCTCTTCTGCTCTGGGTGTTGAGTATTATATGTTCCGCTGAGAAAAAGTAGATCGTGGAGTCGTCCGTCCGTCCTTCTGTTTTAATATGTGAGTCTCTAATAGTCTCTATGTAAAACGTACACGTAAGTAAGCGTATTAGTACTTGAGTTTTTCACGGAGGTGATGGTGGTGGTGGTGGTGGCTTCAAGAGGAAAACGACTGGGAAACAGTATAGTAGCTATAGATGATAGTAAGAAGAAGCTTGATTGAACATGCGCACATATGCAACATGAAGATCTACTTTACATGATAGCAAATAATCCGTTACACGCTGCTCTCGTTTTTCCCTCATTTCTGCACATTTTTATTAGCAGAGCCTGGGGATTCATTATTGTGATTTCAATTTTTGATACTGGCGATGACAAAGACGAATGAAATTGTCCAATTCCTGATGGTCATTAAAAGGAATCACGCGTTTGCCGGATTTCGATGTTGTTGGCTACTACTAGGGGCTACCAGACCACATTATAGGTTATTTGTATGAGGGAGAGGGAGGACCTTTGGGAGGTTGAAATTGAAATTCAGGAGAGGTAGCAGGAAATTGCAATTTGCAAGTAGTGGGCATAACAAAATAATACGAAACAAGCAAAAGGGTATGCGTTGCGTACTACGGCTACGACCTATCTAGCTAGACGCAATTCCCGGCTTGTGTGTAGGAAACCTGTGACAAACTTAAAATTTTTCTATAAATATGGAACGTACAACGAAAAAAAACATGTTTATATTTTAAAAGCCTTGGCTATTTTCCATATTTTTTCAAGAAATACTCTCTTAGAGAAAGAAGGAATATAAATCGAAATTCGCAGTTCGTTCTGATTGCTACTCTTCAGCAGTGCAGTGCAAGTGCTAATCTGCATTTACACGTTTCAAATTTACACCACTTCTTTTTCTTATTAAGTAAATGCAGCAAAATACTAAATACAAATTTTCAATTAAGCTCTCGCTCATCCCATGTAATACACTTTCATTCAATTCAGCCCCTCTTTTCAATTTTTCTCTCGAATTTACAAGATTCAACGTTGCAACACGGCACAAGGAAAAAGTTTGAGTGTTTGCTACAGGTCGAGTACAATAGCATTTCCATGTTTTGTTATTTTGTGAGTACCTTACAAAAATGTTTTTTATTGCGGTATTCAAATATAGCCAGCACATCTTCAACAATATACCTCCGTTCTCGCTTTTGCTCATCTAATAAAAATGGGAATCCGTTTTTGTAGTTTGCGGGAGAAGTGTGAGATCAAATATTTAGCTTAAGTAGTTTAAGTGCTTTCAATATTCACCAAAAAAAAAACTTTCTGAAGAGCGTACATACGTACGTATCTAGTATCTACTAGAGCCTCCCAAACTTTTTATCATTCTCCAGAATTTCTCGTAGACGAGGCAGTAGCAGTAATAAACCTAGTTTTTCCCCTAGAGTAGAAGGGTCACATAATATATAAAAACCGGTAATTTCATTATCCCCCCACCCTCCCTCTGGATCTGGAACTCCATTTCGGGTACGAGGAGATAATGCAGATTCTAATAAATAAAGTTGGACGTTTTCGGACTCAAGCTCAAGTTTATAACTTTGTAGATTCTCAGTGACCCGTGAACGACAAGTGGGTACAGGATTATTATTACGTAAGGTTTCCGCTGCTCTGCCTTGTTCAGTCAAGGTGACTGGCCATTTTTTCTTGTTATCCTTGAAACTCCCACGCACGCAAAAAATATATCAAGCGAGTTGAAATACTTAATGCTTTCAAATAATTTACAAACCATTTTTGGCTCTGAGATTTGCACGTACAACGATGAACAAGGGCGAGAGAGAGATTTTTCTCAGAAATCAAGATGCACTTTGTAAGTCGGAGAAACCCCAAGTTGATTTACATATCATGAAAACATCCCCTTTATGATGGGCATCATCACGCTCACGTACACTTGTAAAATGTTTTATTTATTAATCAATACCACTCGAGCGAGAGTAACCATTTTAATCCAGACGTAGACCTGAGTCCGTTATACGTGTTCATCAGATGGAAGATTCGGTAGAGCATTTATTTTTCTTCTATCAGATCATTATCCAAATCTTCCATTCTTTCGGCCATCGTTTGAATCCTCTTTAATAATATTACTTTTTTAGGAGACAGCCTTCAGGCATAATATTTTTTTCTGTACTCATTCATCTTTCAGGATTTCTAAGAAATTGTCTAGAGGGGAAAAGGGTAAAAATGTGCATGGTCCTGGCCCCCTTATCTCTAGATCCTCTCCTTACTCTTCCTTTTTTTTATTTTCCCTTTGATATTCCTTTTGAACATGACATGCCTTTTATTTCAATTTGGAACATCGTTAGAGAAATCCTTCTCTGTGAAAGGCTGCCTTCGGCAAATTGTAACACAAGACATCATCCTCTTTCGCACCTAATAATATGCCAAATTATGGGAGCACGGAACACTACTCACATGTGCGAACTTTTATCTCCGGCTCTGTTCAGTTCTGTTCTTCTGATCAGTCCTGACTGATCTCTTTTTACAGATATTTTGACGATAATGTTCAAAAAGAAAAAAAAATATCACCCGGTTAGTAACTATCTTCTCATCGAGAAAGGTAGATTTTTTGAAGGTGATTACCCCATTGGGACATGTGTATGTCAGCCTGTTTTATTGAACAAGTTGGGAAAATCCGAGCAAGGAAAAATGCCATTACTGCCACACATATCACCCGCTACTTATCATGGAGAAGCATCTTGGGTCTTCAATAACTTCCTTATCGGACCCATATCAATAAGAGGTTTTATCCTGGTGAAAGGTGGATATTACAGACTAAGGTGAATTGTGAGTTGTGAATGACCTCAATATTTCCATTTCCCGTTTCTCCCGAAAATCGCTTTTACAACCAGTCACCTTAGTCACCTTGCTTGTCCAGTGGAAGAAGGAACGAAGAAATTCCCAAAATGATCATGGGCGGACAGTATAGGTACTCCTCAAGGAAAAGTTGCAAATGGTAAATTGTATTTTAGGAATATCTGTGGACGCACACGGCACGGCAACTCCCGTCGAAATGGTGAGATTTGACCGGTTCATTTTTTTTTACTAAGCGGCGGCGGCTGTAGGCGTTTCACTTTGGTGGTGGCTTTTGGTTACTGGTTATGGTTACTAACAAAAGTCAAACTGATTTCGTTGATCACGTTACGCGACCACCACCACCAGTTCAATTTCCTTAAAGAGTGATCTCGCACAGGAGCCTTTTTTCTGATTTCTAAACACATGATGGGGCAAAATGTTAACAACCAATTTTAATCAGAAACATTATCGTCGAATATGTTAAACTTGATGGAGTAGGTAGTTTCTACCAATAGTAGTAGTCAGCCAAGTGATGTATGTATGGTAGAACCGCCTTCTCGACACAAAAAAACACTTGGTGCAATTCTGAAATCAATAAAATGTTGAAGTGTGTTCAAGAGAGGAAGAAGGTGTCTCTGAGAGAACAGGATATCTATCCATCTATTACATTACGCATTAGACATTAGACAGCATGTGGTAGTAAATGTCGTTTTAAGATATAAATTTGCCTGATTCCCTAGCCGCGTGGCCCTCAAATGATCATCATCCTCATGACTAATGTTACCAACAAGTAATATGTCTTTTCTTCCCCCTTACGTCACATTCCTTCGTAACAAACAAAAATTTCCAAAGTGGTATTTGCAATTTCAACACTAAAGAAAATCAGAGAGAGAGAGAGAGAGACAATGTAGCAAAGAAGAGAAGAGTCTCTGCGTCTCTCCGTCTCTCTCAACGTGTCCATTTTGAAACATATTACACCATTTGTTCTTCATCTAAATAGATGTCTGTCACAGAGGAGTAGCAAGGAATATCTTAACTGTTTCTTTTATCAGCAAGACCATTTCGATGGATGTATACATTTTTAAAATAAAAATAAGCAGTTATTTCACAAGTATTGGAGAGGCGAGGAGCACATACTGTCTTGTCTCTGTTACCAGTGTTACCTTTTTCCCATAAATCTTCCATTGTGGGAGTCATAAAAGTGAGAAAAATGCTCCTTAAATTTTAATACCAGCTGGTTGCCACTTTGAAAGAATTTTTTATCTCTCTCTTATTCATTCTCCAAGGAAGTTTGCTGGTAAATGCATTACGAGGAGAATGCATTTGCAAAATATTTCTTTATTTGTCATATAAACTATATTATGGCTATAGGAAGAGTACAATAACGTACGACAAAGTGTCCCGGGAGGTGTTTTAAATACAGAAGAAAAGCTCTCTCTCTCTCTCTGTCGATATTTCCCATTTTGGCAGAGTGGGGTTTTTTTTCGGTTCCAAAGTGGATGGCTATTCGTTCGACGGTTGAATGCATTTGACATGTTCATCTTAGTCTACTTGTTTCCCTGTATAAAAGTAAATTGTTAGTGGGGACGACTCGTCGTAAGACCATTTAGCCACTTTTCTATTGTTTGCTATATTACTTATATATGACATGAGGATTGGACACGAAACTCTTTTGGGCGTAATGTCTGTGTCGATGTCCAATGCTTCATGTCACTCCAATTCCTATTTTCCCCTTAAAAAATCCCCCCTCTCGTTGTAAATCTAATGACTACTGCACTCCAACTCCCCATTTCGATGTAATCATAACGAGGGAGTAAAGAGCATCATAATAACAATCCACTGTTGCTTTTTATGGATGATGGAGGATGGAGGGATAGTCATAGTCATCACTATGTGCTCACCCTTGCCTTGCTTGTGTGCCCCTTACTCATAACCAAAATTTTACTCCTGTCTTCAACGTTGGCTCTCTCTCTCTCTCTGTAAGTTTTTGCTCGACAAAGCTTGCTCGACAAACTATCGCTTTATGATGTATATCCTGTTCCATTCCAATACAATAATAATAACATAAACATAGGCTATATATACAATGACGAAAAATGGAGTAGATCGACCAAACGACTGGGGAGTCTCTCCCGGGTGAAAACCCTGTCTTTTTAACCGAGGCATTGATAGAACAGGGATGAGGTAGTTGGTTGGTGTACTCCCGTCGATGTGATCACCGTCTGAAAATGTAGCCAGTCTGACGTGTATTCCATAATATTAGATACTTTATAGTCTCTCAGTGTCGCTCCTATTGTAAAAGATCAGTTTGATACCGTATGATGGAAAATCGTCATAGCATAGCGCATAGCGTGGATGTCATACACAGAAATGCGTCTTCTTGTTATAGAAAGTCGTGTTATCTCCTGTTTTGTGTTTTACCCACTTTATCTTCTTAAGGAAATGTACGCATTGGAACAATTGTTTCATTTTCACGAGGAAGTTTGTAAAAATGGCAGGAAAGGACGAAATCATGCTTCAGTTTTTGGATTCAAAGATCGATATGATGATATGAGATGAGACGAGAAGCTGGGAATGCTGGGATAGTTAATATTTAGATTACTCTGGGTGATATATTGCATGTTTATGTTAGATGTTAGGGTAAAGTATGTTAGATGAAGGGGAAAAAGTAGAAAGATTTTGCGGGGTTAATGCAGTCGAGTCCGCGGGTCCCACTGTTTTGAACACATTTCACTTGTCAGGTAGTCCAAAAGTCGGAAGCACTTTAATAAAATATGAAGTTATGGCTAGGAATCTTGGGGCAAGTATAAACATGTAATTATTGCTGAGCTGAATGAAAGCATCCAGAAAGTGCAATGGCATGGCTCATATTGGGTCGGGATCGGGATAAAAGCATCGGCATCTACGGCCTACGGCTCATTTCAAATGATATCTGGAAATGTGAAAATTTGAGCATTGCTATCGTGTCGGCTCAATTTTTACAAGTCATGCATAAATCCATGAAAATGTGTTTCCAACCCCGTATTTCTTGTTAGGAAAAAACGTGCCTATCACCAAGTTTTTAAGTTATTACCGATATTTCACATGATTATATTTTCCAGAGAAAATAAGACAATTTTTGCCGCAGTGGAAAATAAATTTTAGAGCTGGAGTGAGGTCAAATGGGCTGAGAGTTTTATCACAATTACTATGAATGAACCGTATGAACGTGATGAAACGGTTTACACACATCAAATGAAATAGGGAGGCGAGGTTGCTCTTCTTGCTCGTCGTTATCTGTATTATGCACGTTTCGCACTTATCACGTGTACACATTTTTTTTTGAATCCTGAAAAGTAACAAAGTAATGATCACGTTGACTCCATAAAGAAGGCTGAAGCACAATCCTACCATTCCTACCCTACCCCCTAATGACATAACAAATAGCTGACAAATAACAATCTTGGGTTGAGCGATGCACATCCGCATCATAAATTCATTTAAAGAACTGTCTCGCTCTAATCATACACATTATTGATAATAAAGAAGAAAATGATGAAGACACAATTTTTGGAGAAGGATGTGTAGAAGGAGCACGCGCAACAGCGCAATTTTTTTATAGTTGTTGTTGGTTCTACAACCTTTACTTGCTTGGGCATAGGGAATAGAGATTGGTTGGTTGCGGACAGAAAACTCAAATAAACATGACATGTACATTTGTACAGTACATGTGCATGAGTGAGTGAGTGTGCATGACTGCAAGACTGCACGGTCATTATCATTTTCCGTCATTAGCATAATAATATGAGCAAGAAAATATTTTTGGTTTTGGTCGACTTGGCTATCAAATGTCAAACATGAATTATCATAAACGGTGCCCAAAAAGACCCGTGAGCGGTTTCAAAGAAACAGGGATGGGGTTTGCAATATGCACAATAATGTGCATTGAGGTGAATGGCGTCTGTTGTATGTGTCTGTCAATTTTTTAAGGGAAAATCTACATTATCCTTCCGTATTTTTTGGGGGATTAGCAGTGATTTGGCAGGTTGCCCACCGGCCGGTTAAAACTCAGGATGTTGCTTTTTTCTGGTGGGCCTACCTACTCGTACGTTTCGTTACTGTTTCTTCCTTCTTGTTGTTCGGTCGGTCGGGTTATTACTATCATTTATAACAGTAAGAAGATGCCATCGGAGAGGAGGCTGATCACGAAAATAAAACGTGAGAAGTTCTACATAACCAGGGTTTTGTGAAACTACTTCTGCAGGCTCATTTCTGAGCGAAAAAACTTGTAACTTCACACTCACCGTATGGATAGTGAAAAACGGGGGGATCAAGCGATCAAGCTATCAAGTCAGGTGAAAACCCGACATACTACATACATACTTAAGTATGTTACTGTGACAAGGAAGAAAAATTTGAGAAAACAGACAGCATCATTTAAGAATATTTCAACTTCAGCGTCAGATAATCTGTGCAGTGATTAGTCTACAGACTAATTTTTTATAGCATTATAGCACAAAAACTATAATATTTTGACTACGCTGACAATCCCGATTCCTAATATGTATGCACGGTCGACATGCATCATGCATGGAACCACAGCACAGCCCCACTAAAAATCAGGCCCCACGTCTTTCACAAAGTTTAAATATTATGAATGGAATTACCCGGCTGATTTGACTTGTGAGATATGACGTGCCTTGGTGACAAACAGTGTGGGTTGATAAGTTATATAACCTGTCATTTTGTGCGATGCGGTGATCGGTTAAATAGCCATAGTAGAGCTATGGAGGGGCCGAGGGTGATTTTCATTTTCGTAGGAAATGAGCCAACGCCGTTCCAAAAGTTATTACGTTCTATCCAAACCGTTTTCCCTAGAGATGAATGTCTTTGGAGCAACTCTGTCAAGTTTTTTCCTTGTGGGTTGCATGCGATAGTCAATTAATTATTTACAAGGGCATAAGGGTATGGACACGGAATTACCCCTTTACTTGCACGAGAAGGAGCATAGCAGCAGCATGGCCAAAGCATAAAGAATATTTCGTATATCCTGAATGATCCTATATTTCGTATTCGTGAATCAAATAGTTTTCATTGTGAGTTTAGTCACCATCGTCAGAATGTACGTTACGCATTTGGTACGCACGACGGGCTTCTCCTTTACACACGATACGGATCACGGATGGCTAATGGCTAAATAAACTTTGTCGACAATGGTCCATGTCCAAGTTGTCATGTGTACCTAAATTCACTTTTGTTGTAGTCAAGACCACGGTCCGCTTGTAAAGAATTATGAAGGCTGACCAATTTAAACGGGAATGGCACTAATTCCAAATGAAAAGTTGAAAAGTATGAATGATAAACTATATGAAATTAGTATTTACGTGTCCATATCAATTAACTCATTGATCGAATGTACATTCCCCCCTTAATTTTCATTTCAAGTTTGACACATAATCAATCAGCTCATTTATACAGAACCACACTTACCTACATGAGAAGCTGAGAAGAGAGCTGCATGATCATCAGCAACAACAAAATCTCAATATTCCAATTGCAATTCCAAGTTCATTGTTACCCTGAAAACATATTATACAGCAGCAAGCAGACCGGCTTGTTGAGCACGTTCACCTTGTATTTCATATGCATACGCAATCTGACCATGTTTGTGTTTGTCTGCATCATGTTGCTTTGGCTACTTTTCAGCCATAAACCAGTCAGTGCCAGGCAGAAGATATGCATATAGTAGCCAAAAAGTTGAGGATACTTATGCCGTCATCGAAAATTGATCTGGTAACAAGTTGATTCCGTTCCCAGAGTGGTTTGTGCTTGCTGACCATTGCATCAAAACTGCATTTTACAGGTGCAGCACCTTGCAATCATACTAACTAACGTTTAGAATGAAAAGAAGATGAGAAGGGAAGGGAGTATCAAGCTAACTAAATATTGGTCATCAAACTGTCCTGATTTCATTTTATAGAAAATTGATTCTTTGAAGAAAATCATCAGTTTTAACCATATGCATATACACATTTATACACAAAACACGTCTGCCAATAACCTCTTTGTTTTCCCTTGTGTCCACTGGCATCCCTTAGGGATTACTGGTTTGTAGTGAGACTGTGAGACTTTGGGATTCTCGTTGGGAGAGTTGTTTCTTGATTTGATTTGGTATGATCGTGTGATGAGCTGATTGTTGCCTGCTGCCTGACTAGTATAGTATACATACTTACTAGTCGTCGTCGTCATCTCCATCTAACACTTTGCGAAACCAAAAACACAAGAAAAAAATTTTTTCGGCAAAAATCAATCTCAACCACACCATCATCATCATCACAGCATATATCCCAAAATGCATTCTTCTCAGACGTCTAAACTCTCTTCTCCTCCACTTTTTTTTATAATTTAATGATCAGCTATAAAAAAAGTAAATGCTTAAAGAAGCCTGTTATTCGACACACCAAACCAAACCAAGCGGACAGAAAAATGATGGTGATGGGTCTACTTACTTGCTCATTCCTCTTGCAGCCCCATTGCCTAACAATAACACACAACATTCATCATTTTGCTCAAACAAGTAAGTAGGCCTTACAGACATGTGCAATGCAATATGTACACAAACAACTACTTACTTCTTCGTTTTACTAAATCCCCAGCAATAATCTTTTGGTTTTGCTAAGGGCATGATGATGATGATGATGATGATGGTTCGTATGTGTGGACAGTAAACTGCCTTTAATATCCATTTAATCTGCAACCCTCATGGTCGTATATTATCCACACAACTGCGAGATGAAGATGACATCTGAATGAATGCTGATTCGAAAATTTTTCGAAAGAAAAATGCTTCAAGAGTCAAAGAGGCTATTTTTTTACTCGCCAGCGCCAAGAAGAGTGAGATACTAAAAAATCTCATATACGCGCATACCTACTCATTTTTTGTAACAATGGACTACTTTTTCGTAACACACTATTGTACCGTGCCGTGGTGTGTAGTAAAAAGAGTGAAATGCTCTGGGGATGAGGGTAAAAAAAGAAGCATTCACTTTTTGTTATCCAATGATAACTTTTCTCTTTCGCACTCCAATATGAAAAAAAAATGATTTGAATAATATGTCAAGAGAGCAATTAAGAAATGTAATTGAAAAAAATCCTCTTCACTCCTTTACAGGTGGGAATCGTTTTGGTGATATGTGCTATAGTGATACACTTAAGTAGTAGGGGAACAATGGGATATTTTTGATTATAAAGGAAGAGCGACGCAGCTGCAGAGAAAATCTTTGGACGTCTCACTCTCATCGTCAGCCTCTGCATGGTATGTTCCTCTGCATATTCATTCATCTGACAACAACAACGCAGGTAAAGAGCATGCTTGCTAACCGTTTTCCTTATCGCTGTATTGACATATATGACGAAAATGGTATATTAATTGAGAGTTAGTATTACGCTATGGCTGCACGTTTTCATTAGAAAGTAAGATTGGTCTCTCTTGACGCACGCTAGGTAATCATCAGGTGTACTTTTAGCATAATTGGGATCAATTTTTGAGGAAAAAGAGGCGATTACGATTGCATTATCATTTTTGAGATAAAATATGGCTTTAAAGTAGTATACACAATATATACTTTGTAGCGTAAGTACGTACTTTGGTTAACGTAAAAGCCTTGGCTTGGCAGTGCGTTGGAGTGTGCACTATGCCATCAATTAAAGTGAATGTTCAGAGCGTATAAAGCGGTATTTTTCATGCAAGTTGAAGACGCGGTCCACATGTCTCTCTATTTGTGAGAGGATGAAGCGAGGAGAAGATTTACGGGCTCATTACAAAACTGGCAGGTTGATTAATCGGAGGCCACCCGGAACTTTCTTCATACCATTCTTATGACTTTATATCATTAATATTGAGAAGGAGACGGAATGAGAATGTGCTAAGGTTATCTCCATCCTAGGATGTTTTTTTTCTACCTTTACCTAGGATGTATTTTTGCCTTGCCAAAGAGAAAAGATATTCAAAAATAAGCTTGCCTTGTAGATGGTGACGCTCGTAAAAGGGATATATGGTTCGTAATTCGAATCTTTCGAGTTTCGTGTCCCATATCCACGGCCATTACCCATGTAAATTTTCGTGTTTGGCCGTTTCTTGAACGAATTTCATTTATTATTGTATATGGCCCATAAAAATGACTGGATTAAATTGAGGGCTGTATTTGTACATACTTGACGAATTCTGCTACTTCATTACGACCGACTACAATGCTTATAAGGAAAGCAATTTAAGCTCCATAGGCTAATCAACATTTTCCTCGAGTTTGACAGGCATTTTAATTTCAACGTGAAATGTATTATTTAAAAGTTAAAGTAACCCGAGTGGACACAATGCCATGAGCTTCTTATTTTGGCTAAAATCGACGGGCTGGGCTGAGCGGAGCGCTCCCCTTCCAGCCAAACCACAGACAAAGAAAAGTGAGCCAATGACTCTGAGCAGTCTGAGCCGTCCAACGTGTCGTATGAACTCGTATGTCGTGTCCATTAATACTTGTTCTTCTTCTTCTCCAAAAACATTATCATTCTCACATCCATCCCTCCCTCCCCCTCGGCACTTGACTTGACAACTGAGCACAACTCATTCACTCACTCAGTCAGTCTCCATTTCGGACTCTGGGCTAAGCAAATAGTAGTAGGCAGCAGCAGCAGCAGTTTTTTCCCTGATACAACTCGAATTAGCCATGGATTGAGAAGTAGTCAAGAGAAAGAAGAAGCCATGAATACAACATTCAGGCCGCAAACGGCTTAAGAGACACGTATCCATTAATATGTAGCATTATCCCCACACAACTCACCATTTTCAGCATTTTTTCTCGTAGGAAGATACACAACTTTTCCGCAACTGGTAATAGTGGTTGTAGTTTGTAGGTACTGTCATGAATAATTTACTGCTGACTTGAGAGTCTCAATTTATGTGACGAATAATAATCAGAAGCTTTGGCATACGTACGACGACATACACATGTAGTAGGAAGGATGGGTTTTTGTGCTCATGTAAAATAAAGGGATCTATGCTGACACGGCTGTTCCTCCACGACGCGACGACTACAACACACTTGTCCTTTTGTTGCTTTCACGGACACATGGAGTAAAAATATTGGATGAGAGAGAGAGGAATTCTTCTCTGCGAGTTTTTTTTTTGTGTGACTCGCTGCTCTAGCTGGCTCTTTTGTAATATTAGCAGCAGTGGAGTGGAGTGGAGATGGGCATGCAAGAAAAAGAAAAAAGACGAGAGTACGAGAGAGAGAGAGAGAGAGAGAGAGAGAGAGATAGTGGTATAGTGGTGAAAATTCAAGCGTTGCTTTTTGTAGTCTTGCCATGTCACACGGTAATGGATTGTCGAGTTAGTTGGTGAATCTTCAGGAAATCACATTAGCACTAACAGCACAGCGGCAGGAGACCCGTCCAAACTGATGCATTGTCTAGGCAGAGAGGAAGAAGAAAGCAAATGAGTTGAAAAAGTCAAGAGAGAGAAGAGATTTTACTACCAATGTAATGTATTGGTCTGTCCAAAAAAAAAAACCCCGGACCTCTTCCAACTTCCAAGTACAAAATTATGGGCTAGAGGTGGTAGGTGATGTGGTATAATAATGGGCAGTGACGACGGAGTTTTGATGAAGTATTGCCAGAAATTACTTGCCCCCTTCTCTACAAATCCATTGCTAATCAGTGCACTTCCATGGGGAATAATAACTAAATAACTCGTTACTTTTTCCTTGTACTGTACCTTGTTTATTTGGTTACTACAACTTCCACAGGGCTACCTTTGTTTATTGTTATGAACCTGGTGTGTGTGGCTTTTATCATCCGTTTTCCGGAGTTTTAGGGTTTCCCACATTTTCTCATGTGTGTCATATTCGGTACGATAAAAGTCACCAAAGTTTTACATACCCTCCCATTTTTATCCTCGCCGTCCACTTGATTCGCACTCTGAAAAAGCTGGAATAACATATACGGGAGTATGGTAATGCACCTCCAGGGAGTCAAGATCGCTCGTGAGAAAGAGTAAGTGAGAAATCGGAACGCTCATGAATTTAAATGACTACCAGTGACTACCTCCTCGGAATAAACCAGTGACAGTTTCATTATTACAAAATTGCTTCCTCGACTTGAGGGAAAACTGATTTTTCTCTATATCCTTGACACGACGCATAGCATACCGTCAAGAATTAGTAAAGTCTCATCTATCACAACCTCCGAGCCTCCGACTGACTCGCACATACTGTGCAAAAAAAGTACTTTTCTCTGGAATATGGATATTTATCGGTTTTGTGTATCGTATTAAAGAAATTAATTAGTGCATGGCAGGGCGCGCATTATGCTAATTCTTTAACAGCATGTTCCAATTTTCCAGGTGTACGCCAATCTGAATACGAAATGGGATATTATATCTCTATGGTGGAATCTCTATATTGTACCTGGTGGAATTCAAAAATGACAATGATTCCATCATGTCGTAAATAATTGAGGATGAGGACCATGAGGAGCGTTCAGCATCAGACTAGTTCAGAGAGTACAAAAACAAAATGTAACAAAATGTAACAAAATGTAAATATGAGTGTAACAAGCCCAGAGGAGCCCGCAGGAGTTGCGCCGACATGAATGCCTAAGTGTGGCCCATATTTCGGGCTACATAGCTGAGCACCACACCACCACCACCACCACCATATTGTTCTCCATTAATTTGTGTTTGCTCACGGTTACACAAACTAGCAGACTCCCGACCAGCCAGGGAGAGAGGAGAAAATTACAGTGGCTAATATAACGCTTGCTTTGCAAAAGCACGACAAATGGCTAAATAGTGAAAAAAAAACGAGAATTACCCAAGTAGGTAGTTGGCTCTATAGATATACATATGTATGCAGTCCATAATTTACTTTCCGAACACACGTGTGCTGTGTACCCTACCCTGCCTTAGAATTTTATAACTACCATCATGTATCCAATGACACAGCTAGTTGGTTTGTACTCTGTACGTTTTATAGTTGTTGCTGTGTTCATATCATCTAGAGGTTATCTGGCTGGTGATGGTGAATGCAGTGTTTTTAAATTAGGCAACTACGAGATTTACTGCCCTGATTTCCTCCACTTTCGCGAGAGACCTCTCTCTGCCTGTGGAAGTCCAAGGACTGCAAAGGGGACCCCGACGAGTGGAAGACGGAGGAGGAGGAGGAGGAGGAGGTAGCGGGCAAAAATCGTTTCCACGCTTTTCCTCCTTTCCGGTCCCATTTCCCTAGAAAACTTATTTTCACAGATTGGGCTCACGACGACTCGGTGGCGGTGGCGGCTCAGGCACAGGCACAACAACGGAAAATGGTGTGGTGAATTGCATTGTGATTCGCTGTGTAATGTAACTGTGTGATTTCGACTCGGACGGAATTCTTGGTTCTTTGCTAGCAGCAGTCCGATTTTCTATGAGAAGTGAACGTCGTTTTTAAGGATGAAGATAGATATGTTTGCTTACTCCCAGCACGACATGGTTCCCATACGTTTACTTGACTTGATCTAAGCTTGCCCTTTTCTGCTGACATGTAGCTTTTTCACAACCAACGACGACACACGTAACGGCCTTTTTGGTTTTGCTCCTCTCTTTGGTATGTAAATAAATGGCGACATTTCAAGCCTCAACGATTGATGGGGGATAATCTGGCCAGTTTACTTGATTACTTGTGTAGTCTCTTCTCTTTTCCTGGCTTTCTACTCTTCTTCTTCTCTCTCGCAGCACCGCTAGCGCTTCTGATATTTTATCTTCTGTCTCGAAACACGAACAAACCCGCACATCCATGCATTCTAACTTTCTAACCTTGTTTCCCATTTAGATTTCTCGGCGGCTCCCATTCCCTTCCGATCCTCTCGGCTAAATGGGCCAAATGTGCGTAACGTAATTCCTGTTGTGGAGTGCCGAGAGTTTTTGTGATGAAACCGACGGATTTTTTTTTTCATGTGTGATTTTGCAAACGTGATTCGCCTGCCCTCTCCCCCCATGTGGAAATAGTAATAACAACGCTTTTGGTATTAGGGAATAAATATGTGACGTTTTGTTATCGGGGAATTACTTTGGATTTCCTCGGTATCTACAAGTTGTGCATAAATTTACTTCTCTGGGCTGACAGTAGTACGCCCTGAAAATCCTCACAACTATATATCAGTGGTCGTTGGAATTACTCTGGTTACAAGTTGGCATGTGTGCGAATTGCTGGCATTGTTTGGTGTGATTTAAGAGACAATAATGCATTCACCACTGAGTCTCATCACTTCCCATTACATACTCATGAACTCGCATAAAGATGTCAAGATTATGGCGATAGCGCAAATTCAAGCGATAGCGCGTTAGTGTTTCCGAATCTACGCGATTTAAGTACATTCTGATTGAATTAGCTAAATGACGATTTCATTCCTAAAACTCCTAACATTATCGCTAATATTTTTATTTTTACTACTCCAATGTCTAAAAGTAGTGGGACTGTGGGACAACAACATAGTGCTTAAAAGGGAAAATCGAGAATCGAGAGAGATCTTCAAATTGAAAAAGTGAAACGTAGATATATAAAATGTCATAAAATAATTTTATGGCTTGTCAACCGAGCATGCGCTCGCTGAACTTGGTTACCTTTCTAAAAAGTAATAATATGTAAATGAAGATGCATAATAAATATCATAGCCAGAGGGCAGATCTTCTCTTGCACTTCTAATCACCCTGATGCAGTTTCATTTGTGACGTGGTGGGCACACACGACACACAGGTTGCATTTTCGTCTGCCAAAAAGAGTTTCTACAGGAACTACTGAAAAAAACGTCATCACTATACCTACGCTTAACTATGATATGCATTCAACAAGACAAGGGGCATGCTAAATGAAGAGATTTTTTTTATTCCGTTGCCAAAATATTTTTGAGTACCACCACAAGTAATTCATGGCTTTGTTATCTCATACCCGTTTTATAATGGTCACAAATTGAGGAAGACTTTTTTTCGTGGAGGATATGGAAGATGAAGTTTTTTCAAGACAGTAAAAAAGCTTTTATTTATTTTACACGGTCCTCCCCAGTAACACCCATGCAATATGCGTTACACGCGTAAAACAGGATGATGGCTTTTTGGGGGTGTATATTAACTCATTGTCAGACAGACGGAGTGGGATCTCTCGATAAATAAATCGACTAAATAAGCCTTCTCAGCTCATATAAAGAAAGGAGGATGCGTCAGAGTGCCAATCTAAATCCTTCATGGTATGTAAATGTAAGAGTGTGACGCAATGTAAATGGACGTCAAGTAGCCCTGCATGCCCGTCACAATTTGTAGAACACCCTAGTTCCGTGGGATTTTTTATGGGTTTGAGCGCCATCATGACATATTATGCCTAACATATTATTTATGACTGAACAATTATGATAATGTAACTCAAAGTGGATAAACTCCTCGAGGGTAATTTACATTACTTGTATAATTCCTATTCCTATTCCTAATCCGGGGCTTCGTTAAGCAAACTTGAAGAAAATGTTATATGATTATGACTTGGGTTGACTTGTGTGACTAGCATGGGTTGGGTCTGCAATAGTCTGCATGGGTGTGCATACAATCATTTACAAAAAATAAACGTAAAAGGAGGAAATTAGTATCGCGCGTTATGAGGTTTACAGTCAATATACACTCAATAAGCAACCCGAGTCAATGGCCAATCCGAAAATCCCCACAAAGCAGGTAATAATAATAAGTCGTCTCGGTCTTTGGTTTGCTTGTCTATCCGTTCGTTTGACATTCCTTTTTGGAAAGTTTACATCTACGCAAACGGTTAATCACAGGTATTATGCAAATGCGAGAGGCTATAATCAACGGCGTCATTTCAAACTAAAGTCCATTTCAAAACTAAAGTCTCAAAACCATTTTTGTTTCTACATGATGCAGCGTGGAGTGTGTGTACGTTTCACGAATTTCACGAGTCCAGCACATTTCTGAAAGTATCTGATTTTTTTTTTTGGAATTTGATGCCTATATAGCTGGGTTTATGCCTATAGCGTATGTTAACGGAAGAAGCTGAAAAATAAACCTAATATTTTACAGAAATCACTCACTATTAGTCGGATGACGCTGAATAATATGTTGATTGAGTCAATTTCCTCTCAGGAAATCACTGAGGTTCCCCGTAAAAAAACAGATTTTCTTTCTTCAATTCTTATCTAATATACTTAATAACTTTCAGTGACTCTCCAAAATTTATAGTTTTTAAACTAGTAGAATTAATCATATCGGATCATTGATCATAAAATGAAGTTTCCGACGGGTTATCCACATCTTCAGGCAACTGACGTGCTAATTTATTTTTTTGGCAACACGTCATTACTCACTGTCAAACAAGAGCTGACTTTCTTAGGAACAAGCTCTAACTTTTTTTCAAGGATTACAATTTATAAACTGGGAACACCTCTAAAGAGACAGATTTGAGTTTTGAAGAAAAAAAATCTGTCACTTGGAAGCCACTACAGGCTCTAAATATGAATATATAATGAAGTGCATCCAGCCAGACTTATTTCGTTGGAAAAAAACCGTTGGTGGCAAATCTGGTACGCAAATCCCAGCATCCCACAAGTGTATGACATGTTAAGTGTATATTGGACTCGGCGGATGCGGGATGCCTTAATCCTGTGAAATATTTTCCCTTGAAATATGTGTAATTTTATGAAATGAAGCTAATCTTGAGATCCTACTATTACCTACAGCTATACACCCCGATTTCTCTCTTAAAGTGAGTTTTGAGTTTGTAACGGAATTGCAGTGTCTACGCTGACATTGCGCTGTCTGTGAAACTGTAATTGAAAGTGTAGACTTTTGGTTGTTCTTTTTGCTCCAATTTAAAGGAATTGTTGCACCACCACCACCACACACCAACCGTAACATATCCAAGAAAAGCCTTCAAGTCCTGTCGTAGTGCGTATACAATGTGCAAAAATGTAACATGCGATAAGTAAATATTCATCTCGAGAACAAAACTCATTCCTCCGTGTCTAATCGGTTAGTCACGACAGCTATAGTGTGTTACCATGTTCTTCTAAAGAATTTTTTTAAATTTTCACAACGACTTCCCCCAAAAAAATTTATTTTTTTTATTTTAAACCTGTCCGCAACTTGACATCTTCTGACAATCCTTTATTTTGCAAGTTTGTATTTACGTACATTTGTACTTTTGTACGTGTTCTCTTTTGCTAACTGTTATCCTGCTGCCATTGTCCCATTATTACATTTTAGGTAATCTCTTCACCTCTTTTACACTTCTAAACAATCTCCCTCTGACGTTGTTGAGGCTATGACAGATCGGTTGATAGATTGGTAAAAGGAATGTCTAAATAAATAAAGCTTTGCAAAAAAAACCCTTCTGACATTTGAATCCAATCACGATCCAATTTGAAGAAAAAAAAACGTTGCCGTTCCCAAAGGAATCAAGTTGATCTCAAGATTGAAAATGTTATGAGCTTATTTTTGATTTTTTCGTTGCATAATTTCTCCACTCATCTTTTTCAGTTGGTTTAGTGCCCATGTGCTCCTGCCTATACCGGAGCCCGTCATCCGTATACTATGCCACCTTGGACGCCAGTTGCCACACAATTTTAATTTGCTTGAATGTATTTACATAGTTAGCTTTTCAAATGTATGGTCGTAGCGTGACTGAAAGGTTGAACTCACATAATTTACATTGACTCACGCAGCTTTGTTGACTTACAGCCAAACTCAATAACTTCTCTACTCGTCACGTGGAAAACAAGTAAAATAAAAAAAATAACGTAAACTGATTATTGTTTAAGTTGGCATTGTATTCAACTTCTTAGAGAGAGAGAAAAACGTCAAGTCAAACCGTTAACCTCGAACTTACGTGGTTTCACCTTCCGTTTCAGTGCACAGCATGTGGTACAGGGATCCTCAGAAATGTATGCAAATCTGTGACAAGGATATTAACGAGAATGTTGAGGGTTTTTTTCGCGAACGGGAGAGTTTCACGTTCTCAAGTTAAAACCTCGTTACAGTCACACTGTGTGAGTTTGTACCTTGTGCCCTATTTTGTACTCCCAAACACAAGTTGCATTTACTACCTCCAGGGATCACATCATGCAATCGGCAATCCTTGTATTTCCCCCTGTAATACTTTCACCTGCGAGGAAAATTCCTAAAGTAATGTATTACGTGCTTAGTGACGCCTCATCATCATCAACTGCACATTTTTTTGCGGGTCTTGCTGGTTGTAGGTGAATGAGCCCGTCACAAAATATAATATTTAATTAGCTTCCTTAAAGCATTAAATAAGCTGATGAATAAAATGTGTGTCACGAGAACATAGGGATAGGGTGAGCATGTAGGGAGAACATAATTCTTGGGATTTGAGCCTCCAATAATATTTCAAATTACAGGTAGCAGTCTTCTGAAATTACATACCTACCCTCCGGCCGTGGTGGGCAGTCCGGCAACTTAATATCGGTGACTTATTGAAATGAGTAGTAGTAGTAGCAGGGAAAGTATAAAAGCGGGTTCGAGATCCTGGAGTAATACAGTGTGGTAATATATTTACCAGCCACCACGGTGCGATATATTTTTCTTGGCATGCATGTCTCCCTCAGGATATATGGCAAGAAAATGGCCGTGGACACGAGGCAAAAGGGTCGTAATCGTAATAAAATATTTAGAAAATTATAAGCCTTGTTGAATTTATTTACATGAAATTTATTCGGGTAGAAAGAAATATAAAAGAAAATCTCCAAGAAAATATCGTTTTTTGGGATGGTCAGCAGTTGGTGCTGGAGCTCCGCAGTTCGGCTGGACTCACTGGCAAACATTTTCATTTAATATACTCTCGCCGTCCCGTCCACTCTCCGCCACCGCCATATTATTTAAGAGTAATTTCAAAGAGAAACAATTCATGGCCAATGTGAGTGTGTGCGTGTCTGACAAAGTAACGCAGCTGACGGAAGATTGACTGCTTGTAGCCAGTAGTATCTAATACATATTACAACAGGAATACATGCTCGGTTCCAAGTTCTTCCACTCCAGTTCCACTGGACATTTATAGTAGTTTCCTGGGTGGTTGGTGTACAGTAATTTTATGAGTTATTGGTGAAAACTGGAGAAAAGAAGCGGACTGAATTTCTTTTTGTCAGAGAAAGTTTCTTTTTTTCCCCTTTCCGCAATTTTGAACTCGTGTAGCAATTTGTATATGACGCAAAATAATACGAGCGAAGCCAGCAAACTTGTGTACGGCAAGTAAGGTTGGTTTTTTCCTTGGCAATTCTAATCATTCCACTTTGTTAGCACAGGAGTGGACCGAGTACTCCCACTAAATAAATAACAATTGTAATGAATTGCTCCATGTTGTTGAAATTATATTGAAGGTTGTACGTCGTCGTCGTTGTACTGATTGGGTTATTGCCCAAAAGAACAAATAAGAGTTGGAGGAGGAGGCGAAGCTTGTGTAACACTGGGCAAAAGTGGAAACGTCATTAAAAGTAATGTTATTAGTGGATGGAAGTCGAGCGAGGTTGGCAAATTAAGGAGAGAATTGGCGCAGTTAAATATTCAGGATGAATGTATGTTGCGTTGGTACTTACAAAGGGACGACGACAGGCCAAAGAGGTCCGGCAATTTTTCCCCCCAGTTGAAAGCTTCAAAAATCCAATTGTGCACCCAAATTGCATTTTGTTGTGCAGAGGGCAATAAAAGGAAATAAATTAAATTTTAACTCAAGAGAATTACATGGACATTTATTTTTTCTTTGATGTGAAAATGAAAGGCAACTGTCATTCTTTCATGCATCTTTTTTGTATTAAATATGTTATGTGCCAGCAGAGGACGACGACGGAGGAAGTATTATTACTATTTTCTCTGACCTGCTCGTTTTCTCCTCGTTTTATGTCCTCTTCCTGTTTTCCCCTATTGCAGTAACAAGTATTCCAGGAGGCTCTTTACAGGCTCAACTTCCAGTTGTCTACAAGTGCTCTGAGGCTAAGAAGGAAATATCTGGGTCAGAGTCTGGAAGGAAATCGAAAGTATACTGGGCCCAGTGAACCATGTCGTTCCGCTAATAAAATGGAGAAAGGGGGCCATAATCATAAAGTATACAATTTAACATGATGTATGGTAGGGAAAATTATCCCCTGGCTGTACTACTTCAGGTACTAATGTTTCCTTTCCTTTCTTGGAATACATGGTTGGGAATCACAGCGCCAAATAGCACACCGTAAAATCCTTGTTAACTATACCTGGGCTTTGTTAACTACTAAAGGTACACGAACGACGTAGCTCCTTGAGCTCCTTTATCACTTTGAATTCTCAAAGTTGCCCAAACGTATTATCGTCTATCGTCTACTAAGTAAAGAATAGTGGAGCAGCACACAGCAATATAGCGCACGTGAAAATAAACTAGTGGAATTATAATACCCAGTAAACTGGTTGCACAAAAAGTTACCGCACCACAACTCGTTTCGTATATTACATGTTAGTGTCCAACAGGAAAACCTGGAAACAACCTTTTAGAAAACAAAAGGATGGAAACAAAAAGACGGCTCCAAGAAAATTAAATGTGAGTGAATAGGTAGGTATCGAATGCTCAAGGAAATCAAATCTGACAGACGAATTGCATGCCCACCCGGCCGGAGGAGTAAACGTAAATGAACTGATTTTCTCGGGTGGCTGTTTTCGGCTGTCAGTGTTTATTTGAATTGTCCAAAGAAAATCTACGCTCCAAGGGTATAGGCAATATTTCACCATCTTCGCCATGACATGACATTTCATAGATGTACTCACTTCTCTCTCTCTCTTGACTATGAAAGGAGGATCAGGATCTGGATCAGGACTATGAGTAGCATTGTATTCTCTGATTTTCAGGGTACTGAGAATACTAGGTACTTACTACTTCCATTTTAACTTCCATTTCCTTCATTCGGGTTCCCTGAGGACACAAAGAAATTTAAATGCTTGTTGGAGATATATATACAGCTAAACGCATTTTGTGCAGATTGGGTTCTATTCTTTAGGTTCAAGGTATTTCCAGACGTGTACATTCGGATTTGGAGTGAAATGTCATCATTACGTTCATCATTACTTGAAACAAGCACTCGAACTCGAGCCGTTTTTTTCAACAGCAAAGACAATCCTTTTTTTCCCCTCTCTCTCCATCTAGGCGAGTTGGAAGAGAAATGCCATTTATGCCAGGAATCCGTGTTTCCCATTCTCTCATTTTCTGATTATGTAAAGAGAGAGATATTTTCCAAACTTTATGCTTATATCTTTTCCCTCCTATGGGTAATCGGAGGATTGTGCTGACAATGGTTGATATGGGAGGAGGATATAATAATCATTATCATTATTTTACTTCAGTTTCCTTGTTAAACTTAGTTTTCATGTGTTTCCTACATACTGCATGACGGAGAGGGAAGGCACCTCGTCAAAATAGACGGTTTTTTTGAAAACTGGCTAAATATTTGGAGACCATTTTTACCACTTTTTTTCTCTCTGCAGCACGCAAAAACTTTGCTCGTCTGTAGAGTCATATAACCATTCCCAAATCTGTCATTCAAATCATTAGTCATAAAACTCTTGCCAATTACTGTACAACACTCATAGAAATGTGTATAGCTTTTATGGAAAAAGTAGAACAAAACGCGGTTTATTTCTTACTTTATACCCTCCCGTCCCTTTTGTCTCTGGATAGTGTTAGTCGATTTTCCAGTCTTTGTCCCTGTAGGTGTCTCTCCCAAATCCACCGTTACTTTTTACTTTTTACTCGACGGAAAGTGCAACGAGGACGAGTGTGTCATGCATCCTTAACTTTCTATGAGCTACGAAATACATCCCATATTCCCAACATTGTTTACGTTGAGTCATATCACATAATATTCGGATGTGGCTTTTGTGCAATACACAAAAACAAAACAGGAAAGCTTATTATCGAATTTGCTACAGAATATACCTATCATAGTGAACCCCTCAACCGAACCTCCAAAAAACCACGAGTAAAGTCCATTATTATTATTTCTATAAGTATTCATTGTACTCCGGAGAGGTAAAGTTGCGGCCCCTTTTCAACCTGACAAATGGTATACACACAAGCCAGGATTGCGACTTGCGTTGCGTTGAGAGAAGAGGAGAGAGTTGTCAGTATAATTTAGCGGGCTAGGCATTATGCAGAAGAGTTTACGGAAAACAATACCAAGCAAGCTTCTCAATATCATCTCCATAATTCGCTTACTCTTTTCTCTCTCCTCAACCTTTTGTCTTTTTATTTCTCTCTGGCTCTTCACTTCCATCCATGTTGGAAAATGAAAGGGGATACACAAGAACCGATGGATGGATCCCGTCAAAGAGCCCGTTTAGAACGAGCTGTTCTGCACTGAATGAAAAGCTTTTTTTAGACCATGAATGAGATGAGAGGATAAATATGCTCAAAGGATGATGGAAGGATGGACTTTTCATACGTGAATATAATTTTGAATGACGGATGGTGCTCATAAAAAAACCGTGAGCAACCTTACAAACTTATTACAAACTTACAAGCCATGTAGCTACTTTGCCACACAATGCAGTTAGACAAGAAGAAGTAGTATAAAAGGTGAACCCGGTCTCTCTTTTGAGTGGACTGACTGAGTTCATTAGAACAAATTAGTGGATAGTAGAAGACTTATGAAAACAGATTTCTGTAAATTCCTCCATTCCTCCTCCTCATTGAACGTCAAGGATGACACACTACACTGATCGCATGAAAGCTGTTCCAGTATTTATGATTCAATCCCCGTTACTAAAATTCTGGGACAAACCCGACGTAAACCTGAGTAAAGTTGTAATACGACTACGACTACGAATACGTGGAAAACCATATTGAACACGCACAGCTAGCTAGCTATTTATTGAAATAAGGGGTTTTTTTGCACACAAAAAATTTAGGCTAATATCGAGTTTGCAGTTTGCACTGTATATCGAGTACATCATTACATGAAAACATTACACAAGCATATTGTAAACAAATTCATGTAATTACCATGCCACGACGACAACGATCTGCATGTGTTAAACGCATCGTGTATTCTTCTATGTAGGCAACGGAAACAAAACATGTGCAATTCCTTCTGGTCTAGTTACACCAAAAAAATAAATCCACATGCCTCCTCCTCTCCTTGCATTTTCTTTCTTTTTTATTTTGGTATTATTCTTTACGAGCTCCTCTGCTGTTCTGGTGAACCATCGTAGGCGGATGGAGCATTATAATGTATACTTTATTATATGCATGCACACACTTGCACACATCCACATCGTGTGATTTTCAGTAATTTCCAAAAAAAAAAAAAAAAAAGAATTGCAGAGAGAGAGCCCAGTTGGGATGTAATATATTTTTCAGAGGAGTAAATCGTCTGTTATTTCTACTAAAAACATTATCTTTTCACGAAGGAAAAGGCCCTCCTTGCCTTCAAAGTGGCGACCTAATGTGAACTTATTCCTAATTTTATGTGGTGAGCATGTACATTAGATAATATAACGTATTGATATCTCCCAGAGGAGAACTAATTTTTTGTTGTTCATGTTCATCTTGTTCTCTATTCCTCCCCAGTCCCAGTCCCAGTCCCGCTACAAATTCTCTACTTGATAAGAGAGTTTTAGTTTTAGTTTCATTTTTAGTGCTGCGGCCTGTAAGGAAAAGCGAGTAACATGCCGAGAGAGATTACGGTGATCTCCAGCTCCCCATTTGAGCCCATTGTTTGGTACACATGACTCCCATAATAATATAAATAGGACGATAGCTTACATGCATAATCTCTGTTCCATTATATTGGGGGAAGACATGATGCATACATTAAGCAAAATGGGAGAGTACAACAAAATGATGCCGTTGAAGGTGGCAAAAGACACCAAGAATGGCTGTCATGGCTGATGGCTCCTCATCATGGCTCGGAACGCAAAGGGGGTCGGGGATGCGGGGCTGTTTGCGAGGAAAATCTAAGACAACAAGAGTCAAGAATCGTTTTCAGAATTTCTCAGAAAAAAGTCAGTCAGTCAGTCGGCCGGGATTTGATGGCGTTTTGTAAAGTATCTTCATTATTACTTGCTTAAAGAAATCGTTGAGCTGTTGTCTACATCACGCAGGCTGTTTACACAAAAAAAGCCGACTGTATGAAAAAACAGGGAAATGTGTACATATCGGTTTTTTTTCTTGACGTTATGACCACAAACTAAACTTGATTGTAAACTCTGAGAGCGTAATGATCACTGCCGTGACCGCTTTGATACCCAGCCGTGTTCAAGTGCAACGGTGACTAGTGACAGTGGCGAATATTGTAAACAAAAGTAATACACAAATCCTGTGATTCTGCTCTCAAAGGGAAGCCCTAGCCCTGTTCTTTGTTCCCCTCAGCTTCTTTTAATACGTATAACCCATTCAAGTGATTATGTAATATACACGTACTTATTTGTACTGAGGATTGCGTAGTGTAGGTGTAGTTTTTGAAAAAAAAAACTTGCTTCCCTTCCCTTCCCTCTACTACTATCATGTTATACACCACAGATAATTTTATTATCTGAAATCTTCAGCGAAAAGGCCACCGTTACGGGGGATGGTAAGTCATTCAAGTATAAACTGATTAAACTGTGATCGCCACGGTGTGGATGTACACACACAACCAAAAAAAAACTCTACCCTAGCCTCGCCTCGGTTCTACTCCTAGTTCTACGGTACCTACCTATACAAGGAGGAGGTTTTTCTACTGTTCTTAATTTATTGACAGGGTAACGAGGAGGTTCGTTCATGTCGTTACTCAAATGAGAGTTATTTTTGGGCTCTTTGTCAAATTAGGGAAATGCCGCTACGCCAAAGTATGCAGAATAAAATAAAATGATGATGGGTACATGAGTTGTCGGCCGATGTGCGTATTTCGCATTCGCACACAACTCACTTTCTCAAGGATTACATATGAGATGACCTGCATTCTCCTCAAATTGCGTGGTGTATTACACACTGCTGAACCATTTCACACTGTCAAAAGAGCAATAAACCTAAGTACGTGTGGTTGGTTGACGAGATTCCTTTGTATTTTTTTCTTCCTTCCTTGCAAAAGAAAGAATCATCATCAGTAGCATCTTCACAAAAAGGTTAATCTCTGGGGTTCATTATGAAACCATGAATTTTGGTCGTTACACGAGTAAACATTAAGAAAATAATAAGAGGAGGAGGTTGAGGCTACTAATGTATGGCGGATGGAGGTTGAAAATGAGCTGTACTCTGCCTGCTAGCGTTCTTCGTTCTGAGTCACTTCATTTTTGTATGGGTTTATATCGATTTAGTTACAGGGATGATGGGATGGTCAGAAGGGCATGTATAACAGTAAACGTAAAGTGCTTATTATCAAACATGAAAACCAGCGGCTCGGCTGCTGTGGTGCAACCCATATTTACTCCTTGATTCAATTTACACACATCAACTATATCCAATTAGCTAAGGATTCTGAAGGATGTTCTTAAATATTTCGGCTGGACCGAAAATAAGTAGCATGTAATAATGTAACATCTTGAATCTCTTAGCATTATACGTGCTCCTCAAGCAATAAAAACCACACGATGCTAAATGAGATTACTCTTGTACTTTTGTACTTGTAAACTTGTATTTTCGCACATAAGGAGCCAATACCTTGAATAGCAATTAATTAATTGAACAAAATCGTTAGCGGCTAGTCGGCCAGCCCCGGTTCGGGTTCAAGGTACAAAACTTGTTTCTAAAGACTTTTATTATTTCTAAGAACGGATATGTGCACATGATATACCTCCTCCATCTTGAAAGGGGAGCGATATTATGTCATGTTGATATGGCTGCATTTCCTACTTTTTATAAAGGCTACCCTTTAACCTCAAAGTAGGCTGTCACGTAAATAAGTGTGCGTGTGGACCTCGCACAAGTGGTTGGATTGGATAATATCGCATATGAGAACTAAGCACAAGCACCAAAGCACCTTTTTAAGCTGTCTACTTGAACACTGAACTGAATGACACTGACTGACTGACGCATAAGCGTAAACACGTGCACACAAGAGTGACTTTTGTAACCTAGTAATGGGGACGTTCTGGCTTCACCTTACGTGATGTTCAAAGGGCTGGCATATGGCAACTCATTTAATTTTTATGAAATTTCTGATTCAAACTGGCCTTAACGAACCGAAATAAACCTGTTTAGCAAATTGGCAGGCAATTGGATTGTTGAAAAGGGAAATTGAATTTTTCATGGCATGATGCAGTCCTTGGAATCCACCATCTTGTCAAGTTCCAAATTTACTTTTCGTTCACACATGTTTCACAAATTTAATTTGAAATTATCATTTAGACGTGTAAATCAAAGTTTTACAAGCTTGAAGTTCTTTCCCACTTGAGACTCACATAGCGTTGCTTACCTAAATGACATTTTTTTAGCAGCGGGGCAGCAGCAGGAAAGTTAATTCGCACACGAAGGGAAGGGGGAAAGGGAAAATTACCAGTTTCGTCTTGTAAATTATGAGTAAATGATGTAAATATGGGGTACACGCTATCTATGTTGCTGTTGGCAGGATCAGAGATAATTCCTTGCTGGGAGCACTTTACAAGTTGTAAATGAGCTCAAAATTAAACGAGCGAGAGTTGTCTGGCTGGAGAGTGAGGGAACAAAATTGAATATGATGATGCCCAGGCGGACACTACCACACCTTTCCGCTTCACCGCTCCAATGCTACCACCACCGCTGCTGCTGGCGAAACCCGTAACGTAATTCGAAAAACCTGTCTTGTATCTTGGCAAAGTCTATGATGACTTCCAGCAGATTGAAAATGAAATGATCATATTCGAAATGGGTAATCCATACCTACGTGTAGTACGTATCTGATTTTCTAAGAGTTAAAGCCTATTGAAAGAAATTTATGAGATGTTTTTTTTCCATTTATCATTTTTATAATTCCTATTCCTCGTTCCTGAAACGCCATTTAGACATAGAAACCGTGCGTACATGACCAAAATGTATACATTTTTTATTATTTCGCCGATGCCTACATTGTTTTTTTTCTTCAAAATGTGGATGCTAAGTATTTTGCCATCTCATTTTTTTTCTTCAAAATAACGGCACAGCTTGACACTATTTGCGAGTTTGCGAGTCAAAAGAGGAACAATTGCAGTGTGCGTGGTTGTAAATTAGATCACGTCTTTATCACCATCACGTCATCACAAGTGCATGGTGATAATAACCCACGTTGTATTTTTATAAATGATTTTTATTGTCATCAAAATAAAAACAATTTCAACTCCTGTGCTGTGCACCTTCTCTCAACTTGTAAAATTTTTTTATAATGTTTCTCTAAACGAGAATTGTTTTACAATGGATGGATGGGACACACACGTATTATCAAAACATCATGTCCTCGCCATTCAAAACTTGCCTTTTACGCATAATAATATATCCGTTCCGTCCGTTGTATAGTGAACGTCGTCTGCATGCTACGAATTATCACAATACCTATCACAATCGGTGCTTTAGCTCTGCTGCTCCTATTTAGAATGCTTGCACGCTTTTAAAAATGAATAGCCATTATGTGTCAGGCAGGAGAAAAAAAGGGTTTGTTTGAGCCGAACTCGCAGGGAAATCTAATCGTGCAGAAATACAGAGATGGGATGATGATGATGTGGACCGTCGTCCAAAGGGAAATTAGGTTATTTCGTGTATTAAATTTCATCCACTTTATTACCGTCCCTACATCAGCCAGCCCAACAATTGCATCTTATTAATCGAAAATTGTCCTTTGTGTTAGCACACCTTTTACAACGTGATAAAAAATAGGTCTATAAATTTGCTGCCATATATAATTTGCATTTTTTATCGTACATTCCTTATACTAAATATTTTCTAGAAAACACGGACTGATATGATACGATACGAGATACGATACGATACGATGACCAACTCCGCAGTGGTGGCATAAGTATCACACAGTATCTTGAATTGGAATTGCGCAATTCCGAAAAAATGACAAAATATCCTGTAAGCCTAGGAGGGTTTAGTAGGATTAATCATGCGTGCCACCACGCCATTACTGCCATTACACATTATCTTAAAGAGACAGTTGTGGTGGATTTAAGACAATGACGAATAAATGACACTTGGAAACTAATAATATTTTTTGTGATGAATGTCCTCTCAGTAAGATTTTCTTTTACCACCCACAAGCACATATGCACATATGCACATAATACGTATCAATGCTCTCTCACAAACTCACAACATCTAAAAGTCAACTTGGCTTAAAGTGTTATCCACTCTGAGACAATCTGTCTGTTGTGATTATGGGAAGCAAAGCAGTTCAAAGCACACACACACACATGTGATGCATGTGAGCATCATCATGAGCATCTCTCTCTCTCTCTCTGGTTCTCTTGCACATTTGCCAAATTACTTGGTTAGAAACCCCCAAAATAATTCTTGTGTGCATAAAACAAAACATTCTATTGTCTCATCCTCCAAAGAGAGTTTCTTCTTGAGGAGGAAGTGTGTGCGCTGCGTACTCTCTAGAGTACACTTTTGTTTATAGTGAGCCATCTTCCAGGATGTAAAGCACTCGACTCGTTGTCAGTTGGCTGAGATTATTTACTGTCAGATTCTTACTTAATCTTGCATTAAAACATGCTGATAGACCTATACAACTTAATTGTGCTCTCTGGCATTCCACTTGCACACATAAAAGCTTTCAGCTTCGAGATGTCCACACAAAATATCTTCCGCGAGTATATCATGATCACTCTGGGGAGATGGCTAAAAGTAGAAGGTGTGATTTAATAGGAAGCTACTTCAATCATTCGTGCATCCCACTGTGCTCATCATCGTCATCATCGTGGCCAAATGGATGTTTCCTTTGCCTTTGCATTACAGATGCGACACACAAATGTGTCTAAAATGTGAAAATGTGTTTAAAATAAATGCTGATCTGCAAGAGAAAAAAAACTGTCGCCTCTGTCTCAGACTCAGAAATTTCGTGGGACAGTAAAAAATTGAGTATTATTTAATGCATTGTTAGATCCAAAACACTTACCTATTACACTGCAGCACTACAGCCCAATTGTTATAGGAGCCCCATGAATATCCCAATTTGTCATCCTGCCCTCCTTTTAGCAAGTACAAATGCACAAATGCACAAATACTTAGTTGAACATATTTTGCGAAAAAAATATATATGCTCTTTTTCCGTATTCTGGTTTTTTCCACCTTTTAAAAAGGGAAATCCTATATCTCATCTCGCTACCTACATTAGTTAAGTAGGGACTGTAAATGATAACATGTGTAGCTATTTTCTTCTTCTAGATTTGTAAGCGCATGATTGAAGATGTCTCTGAGTCGTGTTGATGATCAGTGATTTGTAAAGTGCAAAAATTTTCAGGCATGCAATTGATGTACGTTGTGGCTCAACCTGATGGAAAAGCCCAATTCACTTTGGCACGGAACACTTTCTGTTTCGTATCAACCATTTCGTTTCGTAACTATTTTTTTCTCTCTGAAAATTAAAACCAGCACTAGAATCATCCAATGAATCATTTTGGAGTGCATTATCGCATCCTGCAATCACATGAATTAATCAAGACTTGTAATCCTCCGTCACTAGAAAAAGTTTTGAAAAAAGATCCTGCATAGGTTGAGCAAAAAATACCATGACTCACATCTGATTATAGTTTCTATTCGTGGGGTACTTGCCACTCAAGTCTGCCTTTGCAAAATAAATATGCAAGAAATAAGATTGGAACCCTACATTTGAGGATCCATTTCCAATCTTGGTTGGAGTGAGACATTTTTGTGCGATCCTTTGATTTACTGTGACAACAATTCCAAATCAAACTTTTTTCAATTTCACCTTAGCCCTTCCCCCCAATCCCAATGATTTGTGTATCTAATTTTTTTTTAAACCTCAGCTCAACCTGAATTCCCATTTCCTGGAACAATATCATTTTTACAGAGACCTTCAAACTTCTACATAGTCATATCATGTTCTTGTCTTGTGCAAACATTTCCTCCAGTTTTTTCCCTTATTTTTGCATAAAGTGGTTTCAACTCCAAGCCATATTGTACTTATTGTACTTATAAAATACATCCTTCAGAGACACCCCAAATCTTTGTGCTTTGAAGATTTTTTTCGTAAAAAACTGTGCTATGACGTGAACAAGATCTTAGATAAAAACCTTTCTTTACTTTTAATGTTCATGATATTCGTGAGGATGCGTTCACATAGTGCGTTAGCATACTTTCTTCTTCTTCTTCTCATCCCTTTTTATCCATCTGGGAACAGCAGCAGGGTTTGAGCTCATTGGTTGTGCTCTCGGAAAATGTAATAAATGTGGTATGCATCCATTTCGTACATAATATGCAGTTTTTTTAGAGGTTGAATCCACTCAGGATATAAAAAAAAAATTCGTACCTATACATGTGTCTAGGTAATACGACGACGACGACGTATATGCCGTATCAAGTGAAGGAGAAAAAGCTTTAGATGTTGATGATGAGGATGACGACGGTATTGCATAAAGTCTCCAAACTATTTCAAGTGTATTCAAGCACATAAAAGATGAGAATAGTCTTACCGGATGAATGATATGCCTTTTTTATGAGGTAAGCATCATCCTTCCATCCTCCATCCGGCTATACTTTTCCACTTTGTAATATCATCGAAGAAAAGAAAAAAGGTGGGGAGAAGAAAAGGAGCGAGAGAGGCTCGTTTTTCGTCTCCATGTTTACACACTATCCACCTGAAAATTCCTCACCAGTGTACACAAAAAATTCATCCTGTATCCCAGCAGATTTTTATGACTACTTTAGGAGCTGCTCGTACCCTCTAAAACTCATGTCGTGACGACAAGTATGCAGAAAATTTCGCTGCGTATGTGTCGACCGATTACATTATCACACATGGTTATGCACCTAGCCCTAGCCCTAGCCCTAGACCTACCTGAGATTGAACGCGAAAAAAGAGAGTCTAGGAATGAAAGTCAAATATCCACTATCCATCCATCCACTACTATTCATTCTCCCTAGTCCTTGTTATGATCACTCATATTTTTTGATTTCTTAAATAATACCGATTGCATTTGCAATAGTGAATAGGGACAATTGTGCCATAGTGACAAATGAATTACGCTGTCATTGTTTGAAATGTTTAGGTGATAAGCAAATCGGATGATGAATGTTAGAGTCATCTTGCGAGACGGATTTTTCCATATTTGGAAAGCCGTGATTCATCCGCCACCATTAATGCTTTCACGATGAACACCCCCGTTTTTGCTTTCATTCTCCGTGTTTTTCTTTATCTGTTTATTACAATCAAGCCTCAAATGTAATTGATTGATTGCATTGATTATTCGAGAACGCTGCGCTGGCAAAAAAAACTCAATATTGCTCAGATGATCTCCTCTTTTGGAGCTAACTTAACGAAGAAGAAAAAAACTGCCAACTTGGTTTTTTACTTTAAGCCCCGCCTAGCTTTAACTTTGGAATGGAATTTAACGAAAAAGAATTTAGGCTAGACTATTAGGTTTTATGAGTCTATGTCTACAAAGACGATGTGCATTTAAAACTACACGTCTATGCTCGTTCGTTCGTACAGTTATATTTCTAGGTGGGATTGAGCTAATCTCAAAAATTTCACATGGCGTACTTTATAACAAGGGAAACTGTCTCGGAGAGCGTTGGATTGAGATTTACACATGTGTAATCATGACTTGTACAGAGTTGTACACGGGAAATGGAATGCAGTATGTAGTAGTAGTGCAACGATCCGAGTGGAAAACGGTGTGTACACTTGTCTAAACTGTGACTAACATGGAAAGAAGGGGAGATTAACCTAACGTAGGCACATACCTACGTTACGACGTTCATAATATCTCGTTTTGTTTCTTATTATTATGAAAATCGGTTTTGTTCCATTCCACCTCTTGTTTATAGCCAGCTCGTGTAGTTTCCCCAATTAGAAGCTCGTTTCAGTCCAGTATGTAGTGACGTAATGAAACATGTGGGGGGGCCGGGACCGGGACATTTTCGTTCAGTCCAATTTTTGAAATCATGAAGCTCTTTAGTTTGAAAGACATCTCCACTCTTCCGCTCCCCTCTTTGCCTCCGCACAACAACTGACAACGAGAGTGGAGCTTGTGAAATGTGAAAGATTGATGTGCCTTTGGAGGTTCACTTTTGGAGTGATATTGATAGGAGCGATGATATATTTTCACGGATTTCCTGCAATCCAAATCCGCGTTTTCCTAGGGTTTTCAACTCCGCAGAGCTACCCATCCAGCACCACCACTTTGGTAGCGAGAGCAGTAGACAAGAGCTTCTCTCCTCCAGTTAGCTTCATTACCCAAGAGGAGGAGGAGGAGGAGGAGGAGGGCATGGTTCACAGTTGACTGAAACTGAACTCACCCTAGGTAAATGGACAAACGCACAAACGAGCACGACTCGAAAATAACAAAAGCAGCCAGACGCAGGGAATCAAATAGCAACGCAGGGCTTAATTTAAGTGAATGATTTGTGTACGAATGTGATACGTTGTCTGCAAAGTGGATATAACTAGGAAAATTTTGAACAAGAAATAATACATCTTCGTTCGGTTCGGTCGAGACTTGAGAGCAATAAAATTTGTGCTCGCTCGCTCGTCGTGAATCCTATGAAGCCTTGTGTGATATGATGATATGATGTAAAGCTGTAATGCGCACAAACACCACGCTACACTAGAACTTTATACGCTTATTTCCGTATATTCTGCCAATACCTTGTCAATAATGCTGTGGAAACACATCCCTTTTTAATCTTAAGCTTTCAACCTCTTCAAAACCTTCTTCCTGGATGAAATCCAATTTCACATTCAACACTGAACCGTAAAATACACACAGGCCATGTGCATATATGCTAAGGAAGAGAGGAAAAAATCAGCTTCAACTCGCTCAGCCAACCAGGCCAACCACACAAGAGAAAACACACAAAACATAGGTAAATGTATTTCGAGTAATCATTACTCGCTTCAATGAATTCCATCTCCAGGATCTCCAGGATCTTCTCGAGGTTCACAAAAAAATGATTGAATGAAAAAATCTGTCCGGGTTTTCCAAGGAAACTTTCATTAAGTTTCGGAATTGAAAATAGTATCAAAATTAAATTGGGCCGTTACATGTCGTTTCATCTCCAAAGCTATGTAGGCCACCACCCATTAATCTTCCTAAATATTGAATATTCCAAAAAACAGCCCATCCTTGCTATTAGCTCCGAAGGACATCATTTTCACCAGGAATGTGTATATTACTCACACGCCAGCTTGCGAAGGTAATATGAGTCGCATTCCATGTAAGATGATGACAGAAACGTGATGGAACGTGAATGTTTTGTACTATCGCACGTTCCCTAACTGTAAAATGCTCGGAAAAATGCATATTCACTTAGCAAAGTATGCCTTTTTAATATATGCTTCCCCGACTACTACTACTCACCACCACCACCGCTCGCTCACCCAACTTTCATTTTGCATTTTTACCCAACATCGAAATTTTTTACTGGGATATCTGACGAGGTTAATGGTTGCTCTAGTTGCTCTCCTTGGCAGATAGTGCGTTTATCAAGTGGAAAACCTCCAAGTGCATCAGTATTATTTACGACAGGAGGGCATCCTCAACTGTGCAATTTGTGTCCTGAATGATAACGCCAATGCAATATGTTCTTGAAGGCTTGGCGTCCTGTGCTAAGGTGAAATGGGAAAAATAGTTTCTGAATTATTTCTTAAGCGCTGCAAAATCCCAGTTGACGTGGGAAGTAGGAAACTAGAGATGTTCAACGTTCAACGTGCCGTCAAAGGCATATCGTCGTCGTCTGCCTGCCAACGCCACCAGTGCAGTGGTGCCAACCCTTTAATCATAATAATGAATGTTTTTCTTCATTTCGCATACATTTTTTCTGTAATATGCGATATGTATTATCTTGTTTTTCTCGATTTGCTTCATGTACCATTTACCTCGGTTGTGTATTGGATGTCTGAAAAAACAACATTGTTTCTACTTGTGACTTGCCATGATGCCATGCCACACATCCCCTCGTGTGATATGTTTATACCCAAGTTCAACTTTTTCCTAGCGACTGCACGGGGTACATACATCACGTATCTTATTTAATTAGAGGAACATGGTGAAGCACGTTTACATTTCTAAAAAATCGAGTCCCAAGCGGTAATTACTAATTACCATTAAATTCTTTCTTTCTAAACTGGGGGAAATAGAGAGGCAAAACCGGCAGCATTGGCACAATAAGTTTACACACGCTGACTGAAATCGGGAATATGCCACCTTGATCCATTTTGCTTACTCCACGGGTAGGGCATTTCAGTGCTAAATAAAAATATAGAAGCAATGAATCAACTCTATCAGCTCCATTAGGATGCCGTCATGCAGAGCCATAAAATGGCATTTTCAAGTTTTCCCTTCACAACCTAACCGATTTCACCTATAGGGGGAATTGAAATGTTGAGTGTTGAGTGGTTACACTATATTATCCTGGTCTACCTTGGTGTCAGATGAAAATCTTGCCTTTTTATTAACATTTCACATTTCTATCAAACCCGATTCTATCCGAGGTAATTACTATATGCTATATTTAGGTATAAAAAAGCAATAATATTGTGCCATCAACATTATGTCAACCATAATAGCTGCGAGGAAGGATTTTAATGGATTCGCTAAAGTGTGCATCAATGAGTTACCCAAATGGGAAAAGGAAGTACACAATAGTACACATATAAACATGCATGATGCATACATATTATGAATAAATTGTACATTTTCTCTCAGTTTGTTACCTAATAGGAAACCAATCCCAACTATTGTATACGAATACTTTCTGCTAGCAAAAACATTTTTTAATACTGTAGGCTCTTAATGACCTTAGTAAAATCGCTAGATAGTTCACCGTTCACCACATTGGAAAAATTCCTTTGATAGCATAGCACATCAAACGATGGAGACGAACGAGAAAAGGAAAATACGGTAGTAGGCACACAAAAAATGGAGGCTGGCAAATAATGCGAAAAAGATGAAGATAAATATTCTCTTGGCGAAACGAGTAAAAAGCAAGCTTGAGCAAAGAGGAGCAGCGCAGCGACTTATTTCAGGTAAAAAAACCTTCAGGGAATATTTGAGAAAAAGGATTATTGGAGGATTTTGGTCATTGTGTTGTTGTACTAATCTCGTTTAACTATGCAACCCACATACATCAAGTTTTTTCTGTAAGATTCGGTGAGCCGAAAAACTGTGAAACTGGTTTGTAAATAGTTATCATCTTGCACACACACACATTTCTCATGGTTGTCATTACAGGCCACGAACTTTTTTTTTCTCACACAGAGGCTATATGATGAAAATTAAGAGATATGTAAAAAAAACTCTCCGTCTCTCAACTCAACTCAGCTCAAAGTTAAAGGGAATAAAGGGTTTTGCCTCGTCGTGGTATACACTTTACGTCCACACTAGCCCGTATTTTATTCTCTCTCGTTTTATGGCAAGCCTGTCAACGAACATTGGCCATCACTCATTTATATATTGTTGACGGATGCCCATTCTCGCATTCCATTTGTAAATTGTTGCACATAATGTAACACAAACTCACGGGAAGTAAATGTGGGATGCACCGTTGTAAATTTAATCATTGCCTGGCTGCTGGTGCTGCTCCATTCTCCATTTCTATAGGGTTATAATAATATAGAGTACAGACAGACTTACGTTACGTTCGTCGTTCCCCCATGCTGTGTGAGTGCGATGCAGTGCAGAAAGGTCAGAAAATGGAAAAATATAATATGTAGTGCTTTACGATTACAATTGAATATTTTTTTGCAAAGGGAAAAAGATGTATCCATGCCCAACAACTACTCACCCGTCTTCAAAGATGGGTCATTATGTAATCAACACTACAATGTCTCGTCTTAATCCTTTGTTCTGGCTACAACAGTCGTGATGAGTACGAAATTGGCGTATTCCTATGACCTACCTACCAAAGGCTGGCATGCTTATCCATTTTTGTTATGGAAACGCCTATCTGTAAGTTTGAACCGAATACGAGCATTTGATAGACGCCTACGTCTCTCCTTTCATTGTGATGATGGGATATGATAGGACTATGATATGTAAGAAATGATAATAAGCACTCCGAGACAGATTCGCGTATTATGCAAGTGCTATTTTTTTCTAAGGATTTTTTGTTCACATAATTATAACCTTTCTCCAAAAGGAACATCATCAGCAAACGAGAGAAAAACAGGGTGGTTGTTTGTTTGTTACTTGTAATCATATCCTCATTCCTCATATCCTAAACTGTGACTTATCTCAAACGAGCGTTTTCCGTTTTCCTCAAGTTCAAAGCAGATGCATGCAAAGGATAAAGGAACAAGTGGTGATCGGGGTAGTACCACTACAATAATTTCATTTCCTGCTTACAATTAGTTTACCTCAGCTGGGTCTTAACTGGGATGTGTGACATTACAAAAGTTTTAGTGAATTAAGGCTCGTTTTTCCCACTTGATTGTGTGTGTCCATCGCCCACAAAAGTGTTCTCAGGACAACAGTTGGTGATGATGATGGTGATGATATACGGCTAGTATACGGAGACATATGCACAGTCTGGTTTGTGACTAATCAAATCACCTTTTCCCAAATTAGTGTTTCTCCCCGCTTGGATGTTGTTTCAAAGTCAGCCAAGTTACAGTTTCACATCTGCTCCTCGCTAAATGCCGTAATGTGCTATTAAATCTCAATGTGCGCTAGAACTCCGTTTTGGTACATGACACAGGGCTTTATTGGGTAATTTTAGATGAACTCGGGAGGCTACAGCCACTTAAAAATCTTTGGTTTTGTGAAGAAATGAACTATCATCACTAGTCTAATGACGAAAAAAAGCTGCGTAAAAAATACTCGCTGAGAAATCCTAGCATGAGACGTTTTTTCCGCATGAAAATGTGCTGAAACCGTGGAACGTAAAGTGACTGAAGATAATTAAAACCGAATGTATGCCATTTCTTTACGTGTTTTACTTTTCGCAAAAATGTGGCGATAAACATCCCAGCGTACACACGACTAACATACTACGCTCATTAAATATCTGGTAACACAGTGCACATTTTTCGGATTTGTGAGCATTTCAGGGTGGAGGAGAAAACACGGAGGAAAAAAAGTATTTTTTTTTGTTGGATGGAGGTGTAATGTTGTATGCCTAATTCTAAGGGGTAATGTTGACTTACGGTTTGCCTGAGAGTCGAGCGAGTGTGCAGAGTTCAAGTAAAAATAGAAGGATATGAAGGAGGAGGCATAGGAATACGGAGAGATCACACATTGTGGAAAAAAATGAACATTAGCCTGACCCTCTGTGCAAAATGTCAAGAGCATAAGATCCACAAGATATTATTTTTT
Source organism: Dicranocentrus wangi (assembly GCA_036850665.1). Taxonomy (NCBI): domain Eukaryota; kingdom Metazoa; phylum Arthropoda; class Collembola; order Entomobryomorpha; family Entomobryidae; genus Dicranocentrus; species Dicranocentrus wangi. The sequence continues at coordinate 19,384 of JAANSN010000459.1, read as the reverse complement.
TCCGTGTGATATAGATATTGGCTGAAAGCAGCACTCCTGTCAGAACCTCAACATTTGTAAATGAATAGAAAAAATACAGGAAAATCGCATTAGTAGATAGCGGAAGTTGGGGTGGTTTTTTTGGAGTAGTAATACTTATGCACCAGATGGTGAGACGTTCCATTGAGTTATATCATCAAAAATACATATTTCCAAGTTGTAGTGTTCCAAGTATGAGAGTTACCTACCTACATGAGAGGGGGAAAGAGGAGTGAAATTCTTGAAGCGATTTCTGTGACGTAATGGAATTTTAATGTGAAACAATATATGACTATGACTACTTTTTATAGGTATTGCATTCGATTCTTAATATCATGATATTAAAACATTGATTTTCAAATATACTTCATCCCGTAATTACTTTACGGGATATTCTACTCTACGGATATATCACAAAATCTCGGTACAGTGCTTTTATGCATTTTCATGTTATCTGATGATTTTTTCTCTCTCTCTCTCTGTCTGTATTTCAGGTATGCGCACTACCACACTTCAGGTCTACACCACTTTATCTTGGATGTATCACGACAAAAATTCTTGAAAAGAACCGGTGATGCTTTGGAGGAAGTCTGATGATCAAGACTTGATCATCAAGTAGTTATTCTACTTGCCAGCTACCGTGCCCGGTTAGTCTCATTTCTTTCTTTTCGAAGCTTTGATTTTACTCCCTAGATAAATCGCAATAGTTCACGGCTTATTTAAAAGGAAGGATATAGATACCGTGCCAGTAGACCAGAAGTGATCCCGTTTCGTACAAGATAATACCTGTAATCAGCAAAAACCCCTTTTTCTAGAGAAACTTCCATTCATTGTAGTTACGCATCCTTTCACAAAATAAGGTCGGCTCTTTGTTTACACCTGCAATTAGAATAATTGGTTGAATGCAATCCAGTACCTTTTGTGAATTGGTGACTTGGCTGAGCGAAAAATGTGCGAAGAAAATTAAAAACTAGTTGGTGTTGGTGAACCAAGAAACATTGTTATGAATACACAGGTTTTTTTTTCATTCTCAGAGCCAAGACACAACTTCACGGCAGGTAGTTATGAGTTTCATTTAAAAACCCACAACATATTTTAGGTTTTTTTTGAGGAATGAATAACTATGCAATAAATTCACACCTCATAATTCAAGACGGACACGCAGAGTTTTTGATACATTCAACTTAATATTATTCAACATTCACCATATATATACTTATAATTATAATTTTGTTACGGATAGCGCCCGAAGTTACTTAGTTTTGAAATTGGACGACCGATCAATTGCTGATTGCTTTATAAAGCTTATTTTACACATTGGAATGGAATAATATTTATTATGATGAATAAAATCTAATTTTAGGTTGCATGAGTGCCCCGCTAAGATTCGCATATATAGTTTATCGGTTTATGGACTGGCTGACGTTTTTGGAAAGTATTATTTATTTTTGTTTGACATGAAACGTCTCGGCTCTGGCTCGTTAAATGGTGGCTAAAAGTGTTATAGAATTATTATGAAAGGGGAAAAAATGGATTTTGTTTTGTTGGAGCTCCGCAGCTCAGCTTACGTCCGCACGAGAGCTAACTTTATAAACGAGAAAAAGGTGGATTTTTGCATTTTCTCCGTTGTTCCAGGCACTTCATCAATTACACAGTGACCTAATAATATGAGAGAGAGACTGGTTGTTGTTGTTGCATGCCGAGTACTCGAGTACACGTTTTCTTCCTTTGGATGAAGTACATTTTTCATGGGCACACATAAATTGAGTTTTTGAAGAAATGGCTGGAGTGTATATATAATGCATAATTTATTTTCCTTTCAAAAACCGTCCTATATCCTGTCCTTTTATTTCGCGTGAAATAAAATTAAGACGTGTAATTCCCAATTAATCATTTACGCGATGGGAAAGTGGAGGGGGGAGTGATGGATGTTTATATGTAACAGCAGCGTGTACAGCACAACGGCTTGTTGGGATTACGAAATTCAATTGGACGTTAAAAGAATTACTTATATGAGAATAATCAAGTGGGCAACGTAATGGATGTTTGTAATAAAAAACAAAATTACCCACTAACGATAAGTAGGACGGGCAAAATGAAGCGAAATTTGATCCTCATTCATGGCTCATGTTTAAAATGGAAAGATTTGGTCCCCGTCTAGTCTGCATCTCACACTCGCAGATATAGTAATATTTATTCATGTCAAATAGTCGCAAAACCTTTGATCTTCAATATAGCGCTGAAGATTGCTGACATGATGACTGATGATGATTGTAATCATTTGCTATGTCGATATGTATTTTCCTAGATATTTCATTTTCACATTTTCCTAAAGATTTGGTTATATTTATATTATCAACCAACTCGTTTCACACATGACAAAGCTGATGAGATTTTCTTGAAATTTTACGTCTTCCCTACATCTATTCAATCCCCTTTTTTATGACATCCCAGAAGATGCATGACACAGCACTACTACTACTACTACTACTACTACTACTGCACCTAAAACAAGTATGAAATGGGTAGGGGAAGTGTACATAAGTAAATGTACATTTGTAAATAAACCTTTGCATCTTGTTTCTCTCCGGCTACCGTGAAGTGGAATGATGGACCTTGAGGACTCTCTTGACTTTTGGTAGAAGCAGGCAGGCAGTAAATATACCATTTTCCACATTATATTCTCTTGGATGCTCATCCCATCTCTTCAAACTCAACTACTACGCACCGTCACCGTCACCACCACCACCACCCCCATGTTTTGACAATCTCAACCTCAACAACAAAAAATGAGTGTTGAGAGTGTGAGTTAACTTTGAATGTAAAAAGCTGTTGTTTGTTCCAAGTTGATTTCATTTCTATCTTTGTGATCATCATTCTTATACACATCCACCACCCATATACAATTAGAGGTTCCCAAGTACCCATATTTGGACCACTTCCTCTTCATTCCTGGTCGTCGTAGGCAATATTAATTAAGACTCGGCAGTGAATTTTGTGTATCGCTGGTTTTGTTGTTGGTTCACACAGCTTAAAGCTTAATGGGCATCTTCTTTCCAGCATATAGCAGCGCAGCTTGCGGATGGATGGGAATATGGGATTATTTAATTTCCAGAGGAAGGAAGCACAATTTTAGGATGCTACCAAGACTCGACCGGGTTGCTAGCTCTCTGTCTTTGCGTGGTGGCTTGTGTGATCCTAGGAATTGACTAATCACTTACTTACAGTGTTTGCGTTCCCCTTCGAAAACCAGCCGATAAATGCTTGAGTAGTGGCTTGATGATTTCACTCATATTTTTTAACATGTGTTTACTTAAACTCGGTATACTGATTGCGTATACCTGCCTTTGCCAGCCAGCCAGCCGTAGATATGCCAGCCAGCCTCCGGCATAAAACTCTAGAGGAGATGTGAGGATGTGGTGGTGGCGGCTAAGGAAATCCCAGCACGGACGGGGCGGGGGTGTATTCCATCATCATTGGACAAATATTCACTATATAATATTTCCCTTCCCACTTTAACGACGTTTCCAGTGGTTTGTTTTTAACGATAACACTGGGCAATTACCCATAGAAAAATAACTCTGTAGAATTTCGTATGGCATTCATTAGCAGCGCGGCCCTCTAATCCAACTAATGAGCTCAGTCATCATCTTAGCAATATATCAACAACACATTAATCCCACGAATATGTCTATAAGGGTTGGTGGAGACGCTGTTCTAATTTTTTTAAAAAGACGGCCGACGTTGGCAAACAGATTTTTTGAACTATGAAGAAATAACTTGTATGGCTTTAGTATATAGAAGTAATAGTGTGTGTATATTAGAGGGATCGTTATCCGTAGAGTACAAAAGGGAGCCATTACACCATTACAATTCTGCGATCAATACAGACAGGGCAGGGGCATCATCATTTTCAGAAAATTTTTCATTCATGTGTAAAATTGGCACATTTCTCATAAATTGTACGAAATTATGGGGATTCGCACTCGCACTACTTTGTCATTGCCAATAAAGTGGGACAGTGGAACTCCAACTATGAAAGTCATATATAGTAAAGTCGCATTAGTTCCCTTTCTCTGATGGGTACTCTCAGACAGATCAAAGAACTGCAATTTTCAAGATCTCAATTGATCAGATAATGAGAGAGATGCACAAAAAATGTGTTTGAAATTTGAATTGTAAATAAAAATAATGGTTTAACAGGCATTCTGCTCTTTATTGAATTTTGAATAACGATGAATTGAATTTATATAGCTACATATTTATATTTATATTATATGCATTACGAGCTTACGTCACCATTAGCTCGTTTAATTTTGCCTACAATTTATGAGTTAAGTGAGTCATGCCTGAGCCGCCTGGCCTACTGCCTACTGGCAATTAGTTTGAACTTGGGAGCAGAATTGATTCACAAATAAAGAGGAATATCAAAGCTGCATGGTAATAAAAATGAATATGAGTGTCAACGAGTTTTAACAATTAACTGTACACTAATCATTTTAGATAGGAGGCACTCCTTGAATCATATTTTTTAAACATTTTTTTTGAAGAGATTAGATGATCCAACCCGACTATCGGCATGCTTGACTTCTTTTAAAGCCCAACTATACTTATTATATGCATTGGCTCGATTTCGACACGAAGTAGCCAAACCTGGAGGGACTCTGTCTGGAGTTATGTACAAATCCGGTTTATGTACCGTTTGCATACGTCAAGTTGTCTTGCATCCCTTTTCTGACGTGTGTGTAGCTCCTCTAAAATGAAAAGTTGTTGAAAGGACTGGTCCACTATGGTAGGGAGTAACTACCATTTACAGATTGTTACTGTAATTTCTTGTAGCCAAGCCAAGCCTCGGAGAAAATTGTGTTGAATCCAAACTCATCCAAAAAAAAAGTGGAACTGTAAAGATAACGCACTCATGTTTGCACGTCTCGTAACCCTGTAATTTACCTACCTTGACAGTATAACAAGTTTACTGTCAATGACAACTCATCATCATCATGCCGTCTTTAAAGGATTTATTGAACTCTGACGATATTTCTCTGTCAAAAAAATGTAAATATTGAAATGCAAGTAAATAAGCAACTTTAACAAGTTAATTAAACAAAAACTACTATGGGATAGAGTGTTTGACATCAAACATGTAGACATTGCATTGATCACTACAGGTGGAATTGGTGGAAGCCCCACGATAAGATATAAATCGATCAATGTTTGTGTTTGTGATTTATAAACAGAATGCAGGTTGCAGAATGCAGAATCCCATTAAAAATGACAAGCAAGAGAACCCCCCTTTTGGTTTTATGAATTCATGTACGCTGTGAAAGGCAAACATGCTCCAAAAATCAATCATATTATAAGCCAAATCCAAACACACCCACCTTCCCAACTTGTCTGACAATTCCGGTGCTACTCCCTCCAACTCCAGATTAATTATTGCGTGGTGGAATGCATAACACGAATATTATCTAAACTGACGACATCAAGGCTGTAGTAGTAGTTCTATCAGCATATTAGGGAAATGGAAGTTTACAGCATGTTGGTTGCAGGCAGACTATATTCGCACCTAATTGGAAATAATGAAAATTTATTCTGAGCGACGATTGAGTGATCAATTCATCACAATCAGGGGGAAATATTTCTCTGTCAAAATTTGCCTCTCCCTAGTTGTAATATTTTACACAAGTCCCAAAACGTAATACATTGGGGCTCATTAGCACACACACGTGTGGGCAAGGCAAGGGGACACAATAACAGCCAAGCCTAATAATGATTTTCTCAAACATCATAAAAGTTCAAGGGGTCATGGTGAAGGAAAACTCCACGGAAATAATTTTTCATGATATGAGGAGAGGATGGTAAATATTATGCTATGCTATTAGAGCAGCTTTAGCACAAGTTGGAGGAATATGTATTTCTCCAGCAAGCAAAGTAATAATAATTTTGACCATCATCATTACCCTCATTACCATCTTAAGCTCACACTTTTGGATTTCTTTAATGAACTGAAAAGGTTTCAGCAAAATCGCTTAATTTGCATACATTTGCATGAATGTGTACATGTGTGCCCATTATTGTTACTAATGCAGACCTGGTCTTACCACTTCTTCAAATAGAAAATTTCCTTCATGGCCAATGCCACCACTAACTTCGTATGAAATCTTTGTTTGTGAATCAGCTCGCTCGATTCTCTGACTTTTCATACAAAAAAAGTCTGTGATTTACAGAGGAGTAATATGACACAGCAACCCTTTTTAGGACAACTCACATGGTTTATGTGTTTAGACACTCGTCACAAATTAGGTTTACTGCAATAAATATCTTAATTGAGTATCCTAAATTATTTTTTAAGCCTGGGATTCCATTAGATTAAATTTGCCCAAATGACTCGACTCAACTTACGTACGCACTCGTCTTTCTGATAGCCTGCTGAGAAAAAAGTGTATGTTTTAAGCGAAACATGAAAAAGTAAATGCCTTGAGTTCTCATTTTTGTCTCAGTCTACGCGTCTGCCTGACTTGAATTAAAGTGGGGCTAAATCTCGGCGAGATAAGACAAGCTCTCTTTATTATCCACAATTTGCCCTGCACATTTTTTCTGGGTTACATTAGTTGTTTATGTATACCTCTACACTTTCTTACTTTACATATTGTTCTTAAATTGTACTCATCTCACATTATAATAAAAGGATGAAATCCGGGATTCCGTCTAATTTAGTAAATTGTCTAATTAAAGTGGTATAATTAAATTTCTTTTCTCTCACGAATCCTCCATTCACACGTTGAGATTGGTTGGCTGGCGCACGTCTCGGGGAACTCTGGGGAAAAAAGTGCAACAAGCAAAGCTTATATAAGATTGCAAGTAGCAATGGGAAAGGGTTGTGCAGTTGTGCTGGAAGATGCAAATTAAGCTGGGGCTCGTCAGACGCTTTCAGATTCACAATCTCTCGGAATTTTTGTTACAAATGAAACAACGAAAAAAGCTAGTTAGGCACAGCTAGCCTAAACTAACAAAGCTAGTAGAAGGACAGCCACAGTTTAATAATACATTCTTCCATTTTTAATGGTATCCGGTGCGCTTCAGTATGTAGATAATTGCTCTGCTCTACTTTAATGCACCTTTTATTGCGCAATCTTGTTAATGACTATATTTCAGCAGTTAAAATACCATTTTCTTCAAAGTTTGCAAGGAAAGTGATGAGCTCTAAATGGCTATGGCTGCTCTTGTATTTTTCTCAAAGTAAAAAAATGTTGCTCAACATATCACAACTGTAAAAGTAAAAACAGTTTTCAAGTTTATAGCATAATTGTTTTATGGCACTATGCTTTGGCTCTATGTCACTTGTCCGAACTGGCCGAACTAGTGCTCAAGTGTCCAGCCACTTTTGCCGGAACACTTTTCCTAGTGATATTGAAATGAATAACATTCAGGATGACATTCGTAGTTGCTATGATGAGATCACGAGCCGTAGAATCTTGGTAAATTACAACCCCCAAAAAAGTTGGCTGATTAGCCTTATTATTCTTTTCTCATTCAGAAAATTGTGATCACTCCTGCACGACTTTATGATTAGAGGAGGGATGGGAATGATGGGATGATCAAACGATCAAGCCATGTATGTGTATGTGGGCATACATTTTGCCCAGTACCATGTATACCAGAGTGACCACGTTCACACAAATATTTCTTGAAAATAAAAAAATATATATCATTTTCCCTTCGTGTCATTCATGCATGTGTTCAGTCGCAAAGGGAAAATTACAAGTTGTGTCATGATGCGCACATTGTCTTCGTTTTTTTTGTTATTTTTATGATTTAATTTAATTCAAATTACCATATTAGGGTTTCTTGAGTGGTACTATGCACCACCACACTGCACTGCACTGCCTGTACATTTGTATGCTATGTTCACAAATGTGTTTTGTGCGATGCAATGCAGAGTTAGTTGCAGTTATCTGCACAGGGGACGTCATGCTGATCCATTCTCTGGAAAATCTAATATTCAAACCTAGTAATCATCATCCACATTTGATAAACTTTCCCGTGCCATTGTCCCTTGTCCCCCTCTCCTCTCTCTCTAGGAAGTTCATATAGTTTGAGCAAAGCACCCTATCTGAATAATGGTAATGCCAAAAATGAGCACAATGGAATTCCAAAACGATCCGCTTTCCTAGATTATAATCAATTATGAGTCCTTGAAGCCTATTTCGTCAAGGGATCCCAATCTCTCTAAAACTATGGAGTCATGCTAGAAGGCGGGGACACACAGATGGAGAAAATTGTACAAGAAAAAAATATTTTTTTTATAACTTTAAACGCAACATTTCAGTCAGTTTGAGTGAACTGAAATACTGCTGCGTCTGCATGACCATACAGAAACGAATGCGTGTTTTTTGATGCAGAAAATCTCGTCTCTCTGAAAGTAAGCCTGAAACATTTCTGGGATTGTTACTTGTGACTTGTGTGTGTGTGTATCATTTTGTTAGCTTGTGATTGTGATTACAGAAAAGTTTTTTTTTGTTAATGTTGACGTACTTGAAGATCCGTGCATTTACAATAATATTTTTGTTAGAGAGGGAATGCGTGTGTGTACACCCACTTCATCAAATCAAAGGATATCTATGTTGCAGTGGATTTTTACAGTTTATCCATAGATTTTTATTGAAGTAAATTGTGAACTGTTGATTTACAGTGCTGTGGCTGTGAATGTTAGCGTATATTCGCTGGAGAATACCGCTCTTGTAAATACTGAGCTTTCATGTAGCATTTTTCTCTATTAAACGCCGCCATTCACAATAATCAAGTGGGAGATGATGACGCCTTGTTCGTTGTATGTTCGTTGAAAGTTGAAAATTTATACATAAATAATGCCGATATCCCAAATACTCTTTACAATCTTCACCCTTTTGTGACCTTAAACGGTTTTTTCTTTCAGTCAATTCATACAAATGTCGGTAGGGGTTGTGACGAGGGTGAGGGAGATTGCACACAAATTTCAGATATGCTTTTTTTACGTACGTGTATATATGCTTCACACTCTGCTCCATTCATAAACTTTGTTGTACATTGAAGCAACCACAAAAGACGTTGATTTGGAGGAATCAAGCTGATTCAACATGAAAAGTTTTGTAAGTGGGAGATACGGAGATTTTTTTATTGACACTATCTCTAACGAAGATCTACACGAAAATAACTTTTTATTACTGCAGACAGGTGAATATATTCGGGGGGAAAATGATTTAATCACTGGTAAATTCCCCATTAGTTTTTAAGCCCACTACTCCAGTAATTGCACTTGGCAAGCAATGATAGCCTTTTTATTGTTCACCTTGGTGGACCAAGGTATCCCGTATGCATTATGAGAGGGCAACGTTAAATATTAAATATCCTTTTTTGCTTATTATTTTGGACACATTCTGACCAACAACATGGGACCATCCTCCTCCAGAAAAAAATGCGACGTTTTTGTACTTCCAGCTAGAGAGAATCTTCTTCGTCATGACCACTCTAAAAGGATGTATTCTTCTCCAGTGAAATGGTAGGCATGTGTGATGTGATGGAAAACACGATAAAAAAAACTCTGCCCACTCAACTTCAACTTCTTCTCCTGTATTCGTATCGTCAATACTTGTTTTTTTGTTTTTTTTCTTCACTAAAGCTTACTTTGCGCATTAATGGAACAGAGCACATATGATGTTTGGGAGTCTTCTTTTTTTGGACGGAGGAATGAAGGATGTTATCGTGGCTGCTGCCACTGGAAATAAGAGGTTGGAGGTTGTTGATGAAAGACTTTGAGCTTTCGACCGACCGCTCAGTTTCACTGCAGAACTCATGAGCCAGCTGTACTTAATCGGATACTATTAAGAATATTTTTTGAGCACAACCTGCTCTCTGCCTTGTTCAAGTTTCTATAAAATAGATATATATATATATATCTCTTTTTGGTGGGATTTTGATGGTCAAGTGGTGCAAAGCGGATGGATATTGACCATGTTTACGGGTGAGTTTCGATGTTCAACGAGATGTTTTTTCGTTTTTTTTTTCTGGAAAAAAAAGTAAATGGGATCGGACATGAGAATCTGTTGGAAATTTTGTCACGTGCTCTGTTGATGCCTTCTTCGTATGTGCTACCGAAAACTTTTCCATGTCATGTTGAAGAGTTTTTTTTTGACAGTAGAGCGAATCCCCACTGATGGGACTGATGGAAGAGTGTGTTTAAGATGGTTTAGTGTTTCGATGGTTCAGTTTGAATTGTGATCTCGTGATAGTCTGTTGCTGGAAAGATTGAAAGGGGCATTGAGCAATAATTGTATAAAAATGTCCTCCCGGAAAAGTAATACCTACCTACTCATGGTAAAATGCAAATTGTGTTTGATGAATTGATACAAATATAATCATTTTTAATCTTTACACGATGGAACTAGCACCGTCGTGTCGTACAACTTAGCACCGTTGTGAAATCAGCCCCAGAAAAGCCCAAGACAAGAAGGCGGTTAGCTAGCTTCTATGCATTGTAAAAAGTTGGAGAAGCATAGCACAGCGTTTGTAAATATAAATGGCAATAGAGCTATACAATACATAGGAGTACGTGCTGACTGTAGTAAGTATATAGTCAATAGTAGGGTGTAGGGTTAAGACTTTGATATTACCTATACGCATTTATGATAGTTTCTTTGAGCTTCCTTATTGTGTTCCGTTTCGGCTTGAGGAGTGGAAGCAATGAGCACGAATGAATTCTGTGCAAATAAACGGTGTGCCACTTTCCTTTTTTCCAGGAGAAAATCCTGTTTGTCATCATTAGCCTCCTCATTCTTCTCTCTTGTTTTCTCCAAAAAACTGGCTGTACCCATAATGTAAATACCTTTCCCTGTATCGCATCTCGGAAACCCTTGTGTTTCCCTTCGCGTTGTTATATTTTAGTAACGGGCTCCAACTTCATCCTGAAATGGAGACACGGTGATCTACACAATTTATACTTTTTACGACGGCGGCGGCGGTGGCATATTCTACGGCGGTGGCAGGCTACCTGTGCCTGCCGCACTCTTGCTACACTTGCTCCCATTTGGTGTATAGAAAACAGCAGGCAATCCGGTACCGTTGTTCCCATCTGAGATGCAATAATTCAGACGGAATACTTTTTTTCGCAAGTATTAAGCGAAAATGTGAGGAAAGGGCAAGACTTGAATTCGTCTGAAAAAATAAAATTCCACGCGTTTCCCCTATTTATGTGGGAGCCAGTTGCATCATCCTAGTCACACTTGGTATAATACACGTTTTTTTCTACTTTTTTCGGAATAGTTACTGGGTAAGTGGGAGACGGGGTGGGGTGGTGTAGGAAAGCTATGTCAATGTACAACTTAAAGCCCCACTTACTTCAACTAGTTCCTCTTCCTCCTCCTTGGAACATGCATCATATAACGCTTGCTCCTGTTTGTTTGAGAGAATAGAAAGAATTCCCCAGCTAAAGAGATATGAAAATGCCTGCATTTCCTGGAGTTCCTCCTGAATAGCAGCAGCAGCGGAACAGTAGAATATGGCTAATGTATTGCATTTTGCTGCAGCTTTTCACCCAAGCATCCCACTCCTTCTTTTGTGTTCAATGTGATGAAAAACGGGATGGAGGGTAATTGCGGGTGTATAGTCAAGTAGCCATAGTACCACTTGCAATAATACACGTTTCAAATGATCAGGTTATGTGGCATATATTGCATTATCATGATATTGTGTATCTCTTAAACTGCCAGAACACGGAAAGATGGATGATGTTGCCTCTTTCGACTCTCTCGATATATTGCACTCTTTGATAAACAATAACTGAAGCTGAGTATGGAAAAATACGCATTGTTTGAAGTTTTTGACGGATTAGAATTTTTTTAGTGGAGGAATTCCGGGGGATGATGAGATTTAAGGTCTGCTCTCCTCGTCCGTTATTTTTGTGCTCCACTGCTTACTCATTCATGATGCAGGTAATGATGAAAGGAGGCCGCAAACAACTAGCCATCCAAGCGGAAGCTACTATACTATTTCCTTTCTGGTTCTACTTTTCATCTGATGCTGGGTTGCGTTGGCTTTTCCCAGGAACTACGCACTCGTTTTAGACACGATGAAGGATGAGAGGGGAAGGGGTCGAGGGGTTGCGTTTACCACTGCCATATTTGATGCCAATTTTAGCAGCTGAAAAGGAATGAATAGAAATATTTACAAAAGTACTTTTTGAATTAAATAAAATTATAAGGAAGCCCTAATTAGGGAAAGCAGCATTTAATCCTAAGCTTAATTTAGTCAACTTGCCAAAAAAGTACACTTTAAGGGAACGGTAATAGCGGTAATAGTTTTTGATGCTTTTAATTTGAAATGCGTGTTAATGATTACTCCCATCAGGACTTGGGAGCATTGCTATAGGAAAACTTATTTTTGTTATTCCTTCTTTTCACCCTGTTTGTTTTCCGAATTGCCTATCTAATTATGAAATTTGTTTGATATTTCACATTTCAATTGAAAGGAGAAAACGTTGAAGTGACTGATTATAAAGGGAAAAGTCAGCCGTCTCGTCTGGGATGATACTTGAAGTCATGCATATGAAAAGGGGGGATCGCCGAGCAGAAATGACATTTGATAATTTGGCTAGAAGCCAGTGCTATGAAAGTTTTGCTCTTCTGCTGTTTGCACTGCGGAAGGAAAATGCTAAAAAGGGAAGTGAAGTGGAAGGAGGAAAACGTATTCCGATGAAAAAAGCATTTAAAATAGCTACAGGCCCAATGCAATACTAAAAGATATACATTGGGAAAAATATTGTACAGACAGACATGCAATCCAAATCGTAATTTATGATTCGTCATTTAGAATATTTATTGGTTTAGCTCATTCGTTCATTCCACTTTTCCGTTTGAGGTCGAGATTTGAAGTTTATGTGCACACATTGGATTTAAAGGGGAACAGTTTTTGAGGGTAAACGCACCCACGTGCTCCTACTTCTAACTCGCCTGATCGCAACCCTTCCAAAATATAATAATTTCCAAGACAAAATATCGAGCTGGAGACAAAAGACTCGAAAGGGAAAAAAATGGAAACCGGAAAGCGTATTATATCTTAAAAGAATTTATGAGCAGCTATTTTTTTCCTAGTTTAACTTATGATGAGGTTCCATTGTAAATTGGCAATCAAGGAGGGACGTGATCCCCATTCTAATTCTGATATCGCTACGCTGCTACCTTTCTTTTTCCCCTCTCCGAGTTAACAACACCACAGTGTTTTTCGCGGAATCAAGATGTCGATATGATGGAAGGAAAACGAAAATGATGCCTATAGCTAATATATAATATCCAGACTGTTATACGATTTGTGTAGGTATATCCTCCTATCCACTTTTTTTACATTTAACCAGCCACTTTCTTAATGTATTCTAGTTGTGGGTAGAGATGACTTCAAAGTTTTTTCACTGGAAAGAAACCTGGTAGGCCTACCCGTGCCGTACTACGTATATTTCTCAATCTCACTCCTCCTCCTTCGTTCATTGTAAGGTGTTGCCTATTTAACTCCTTCCTTTGGCACGAATGCCATTTTCGTCATCCCCTCCTATTCCTATTCCTATTTTGAAAATTGCGTTTGAATTAGGATTTACCATTGATTCATGCAGATATCAGATATAACGATAAGAATATATACTCGATAACAAAAAATGTGTAAACGCTTACTTATAACGCTTAAGTCTTTTGAGAGTTCGTTAGGGAAAAAAAGTTGAGCCAGATTTTTACATGAAAATTGTGAGGTTCATTCTCCGAAAGTGCATAGAAAATGGAGTATTTAATGGATTGTAATGGTGTGAACGTTACTCTCTGATTCCGTATGCCACTTGTAAAAAATGGTTTCTTCAAAACTTAACGTAAAACGTAAAAATCACTTCATTCTCATTCATAATAGTCGAGACTCGAGACAATTTTTTATTGTGAATATTATGAAATTTCGAAGAAGAATTGAAGAATCGAAGAATATGATCGAAGAATCTGTACGCGAGGCACGACAAAACGACAAAAAAAAGTTTTTACTTGTGAAAGCCTGCTGTCGCCTTTCCTTTAAAAGTTTATATGAAAAATCAACATTTTTATGTCAAAACCGCATTGCATATTGATTAAGGCTCTGGATTAAGTAGATGATTTTTTTCGCCGTAACGATGCGATCCTCGGAATATGAAAGTGAGCGTGTATCAAACCGCAACAACTTTGAACATTGGCTAACCATTGTTCCTTCTTGTAGGATTTTCCTTTCTGTTTTTATAATAATGGGCTTTTAATCCACTCACTCTCTAGGCAAGCCTCTCTCTCTCTCTCTCTGCTCAGGTTCTGTTCTGAAAATTTGGGGATAAAGTGGAACTCTGACATGAGGCACACTTATATTGATACTGTAAGACGCTGTCACGCTGTCGCTCATATGCCGTGAGAGGAGAGGTACCTGGAGTTCTCCAGTTAAATTTTGGAAGGGATTCGAGTGATCGATTATTCTTATGAACTTCCTGGATTCAAAATGTATGTGTACAGTAACAAAAGGGGAGAAAAAAATATATTATGGTGGTGGGTTCATTACATATTCACCGTTCACAGAAATCTTTCCCAATCACTTTGTAAGAAAAACAAAATCAAAATTTTGGAAGCGGCTGGTGGAATATGCAACTTCCCCAAGCTGAGTGAATTAATGACTCCATTTTATGTTAACGTTTTATGGAGGCGGCGGGTGACTATATCCCCCAACGAAATGAATACTCTGGGGAGCCTGGGAAATGACGTGGAGATGGGGTGTATCATGGGATTCTGGGTTTGGTGCAATAATATGAGCTAATTAAAAGTTGCTTTGTAATCCACCAATCCGAGATCAAATTGAGGATATCCTGACACTGAAGTCTGAGACAATGTTTTCCTTGTGGGGAAAAATAATAAAAATAAAATAAGTGTATATATACAGGTGTTTCCTAATCACAGCCCGTAAACTTATTTTATAGGCATTCCATCCAAAAAAGAAAACTTTTTTTGTATCCAAACCCAACCACCTCGAGTTAGTTGAATGCGTGTGACACATCCAAAAGCAAGCAAGGAACCCACGAGAGAAAGCACACTTTAGGGTACATGTTTCCGGTACCATTTTGCAGATTTTAGGCATCCCGAAATGCAAAGTGTGTTCCAATAGTGTTCCGCTCTTCCTGGAAGATTTAATTTCCTGTACCTGTACCTCTCCCCCTGAAAACTCCCCACTTGTGTTGTATTTTGTGTGTGTGTGTGTGCATCTGTCAAGTTAAAATTTATACGGCTGTTGTATAATTACAACTATGCTAGGTGTTATAACACGGCACACATGTGTGCACTTTGAGTTTGTCGAGCGGAAACTTTTGTTCAAAAATGTTTGAAAACAATACAAACTCTCTCGAAATAGTTGCACATTAAAAGGGTAAACGGGTTAGCAAAAGCGATGGGAACAGAAAGTGGTGAAAAATAATAATATAAACTGGGAGAATAAAAAGAAGAAGAAGAAAAAAAACACCTAAACCCACCAGCCGCGTTCTGGTTTTTGTCTGATAACTTATCAGAGTTAAGTCACCAAAAAAAAGTTCTCTGTCAAGTTAAAATTTATACGGCTGTTGTATAATTACAACTATGCTAGGTGTTATAACACGGCACGTCGAGCGGAAACTTTTGTTCAAAAATGTTTGAAAACAATACAAACTCTCTAAGCGATGGGAACAGAAAGTGGTGAAAAATAATAATACAAACTAGGAGAAGAAGAGAAAAAAACACCTAAACCCACCAGCCGCGTTCTGGTTTTTGTCTGATAACTTATCAGAGTTAAGTCACCAAAAAAAAGTTCATTTGTTTCATTCTAAACTGGATATGGATAATATGGAGGCTATTCCAGGAGAAGAAAAACTGGAATACAAACTTCCTTGCTCTTCTCCTTTCCCATTCCTCCCTTTCCAATGCAATTTAAGAAACTGCCAAGTTAATGACTTGGAGTGGACTTAGGTGAAGTCTATTTGTATGGAGATGAGGAAAGTGCCTCTAGAAACAATATTTTTGTATGGAGGCTTCACCCGAGCTAGTAGTCCCCGTGACTTTGTTCAGCGGCCTCGGAAAGGGGGAGCAGAGAGGAGAAAGCAAGCGGCAGATCCATGTACAGAATAAAAGATGGGTGGAAAAGGAACACCACGACGGCACACGGTGGTGTGTACTTACAAAGGAACATATATATAAATTTAGTGCTGGGGACATATAAACGGCTGACAGTTATGCCGTGCAGAAAGTTCCGCTCTCATCCTATACCACCGTAACCCGTAACGTGTAAGGAACCGCAGGTATGCCGAGAAGGACGCTGAGGTATGTAGGTAATGTGAGTGAATATGAAATATAATCCTTTCACTATCAAGACCAGATTTTGGGAAAACGGAGCTATAGCCGAAGTAGCAAGGAGAATATCTTGGCATAAGAAAGTCAATTCTAAACTTCACTTTCACTCAACTCACTACTTCACTCACCTTGGCTATAATAATAATAGCTGGATGTCTGATGTCGCGGTGCGCGGTGGTGGTGTCTGTGTGTGTGTGTGTGTGTGTACATACTTATGAATCAAAATGAGTTACAGGAGAAGTATTCCTTCACTCTATCATTTTCCTATCCTATTTTTTATCCGCTTTCTAGTATTTCTGTGAAGGGTAACTTTCACGGAGGATGGCTTGGCTGCTCGTATAAAACCCACCATACCAGGAAGCGGAAGTGTGTGCGGATATAGGTGATACAGGCTCCGCCGTACGTATGAATATTAATGCTGGGAAGAGCATTTTATGGGGATTTTCCAAGAGATATTAGATCGACGCGGTTGCATAAAAAACAACTATTCTGATGTGCTTAACTACAGGCTAATAATAATAATAAGAATATATACAGATTTTGTGAGGAAGCCGCTCCCTCGTCCTCTGACAAATCTCGTTACGAACACCTGTTCAGCTGGATTACGTTCCAGGTTTCAAACTCTTTCAATTGCAGATGTACTTTTATGTAATGCATATTTGTGCATAAATGCAACCCCTGAGTAATGAAAACATGGGAGTATTGGAGGAGGCAGGTGCAGGTGGGTGGCAGTTTAATTGCAACTGCAGCCTCCGCCGTCATCATCAGAGAGAAAACAAAAGGTGGAGATGAAACTTTTCCACTTTTGAATGCAGTTAGCCACCGGAAAAATATTGTTTATTGTGTGCCCCTCCTCCACCGCGCCGCTGTGAGCAGAGGCATCAGGCATGGTCGAATGTTTGTATTTTGAAAATTTAATCAATAGCCAGAGAGCCAACCTGTCTATTGTTCAAAACTTTTTGTATTGTTCCCTTTTAATCACAAGCCTGGTTTACCTTTTGTTGTGCTGCTGCTGGTACACCCCATCCAAAGCCCAGCCGTTGCTTCTGCCATTTTGTGATTTCTATCGGAGTCACGAGCTCGGAGAAGGAAACTGGGAAGATCATTGAATCAATTATACGAATTTCAGTTTGGCTAATGATAATGATACGACAATGATTATGTTCGGAACCACTAGAAATTTAGGTTTTACTTCCTATTACTTGCACACATTCATTTAGTCTGAACGGGTTTTCCCATTGAGCCGGTTGTGTTGTTCCGCGACGGTTATAATGGGCAAAAGTGAGGGTTGTGTGGTGGTGAAAGAAAGGAAGAAAAAGACTTAATTGTACAAACTCTACATCAATTCCTCCCCACTTTCCCTCCGACTCAGCCACTTTTTTCTCCCGGAACTTTTTAAGAACGGAAATTCCCTATATGAAATCACCTAAACTCATTATTATTTGCCTGCCCCATGATTCCGGAAAATGGGAATTTCCTTTTTGGGTTGCTATGTAATTTGTTGCATCGATTCTAAACAGATTGTTTTCACTTCTCTCTCTCTCTCTCTCTCTCTCTCTCTCTCCCCATATCTGTCTCGTCCAGGTAGTGGGAAAGTTGGCTGCAATTTCTTGAAGGAGTCGGAATGCCATGAGAAGAAGAAGAAGAAGAAAAAAAAAATTCATTGGTATATATCTCTATTACACAATGCGAAGTCAACCTCTGTGGAGGATAGGGTAGGGTGCCATTATTGCTCAAGGCAATCACTCCTTTTGCCCGTTATTATAATTTTCGTAATGATTTTGGATCGTTGTGTATAGGTAATATGAGAAGAGTAATATGGCTTCCGAGATTGGCTCAATTGACGCGGCACTGTGGGAAAAAACATTAGGCGGAGAGCCAACAAAAATCCGTATAAAATTCCGATTTTCCAGCGGAAGCCCTGGTATATTCCATACGGAAATGTGGGCAAGGAAGCTTTAAGTGTCCAAATGCGTTTTATACCTTTTTTATCTTGTAGCTGCTCCAGCTCCAACCCATTTTACTAAATGCTCTTTAACTAGCTCTCCTCGCCGAGCTGATAAAGTTGTCTAATNAGTGTCCAAATGCGTTTTATACCTTTTTTATCTTGTAGCTGCTCCAGCTCCAACCCATTTTACTAAATGCTCTTTAACTAGCTCTCCTCGCCGAGCTGATAAAGTTGTCTAATCATTGTTCGCTTGGGAACACATTAGATATGGGAAGGCATTCCGCGGAGACAATTTCCGCTGATGTGCATAATCAACAGCGTCAACTCGTTCAATAACGCTACATATTAGGGGTATTATGGAAATTTTAGGGCAATTCTGAAATTTATTGGGATGCGATGGGCAAACAACGGAGATATAGCGACTCGACTGCTCCTGACTGAGTTTAATTCTCCTCTCACAATCAGCTACAACAAACTCTACGGCCATGGTTAATTTTTCAAAACATCAATCTCAATCAATCCGGTCGTCCATTGAAAAAGCGGAGTTGTGGTTTTCCCTCTAAAATGCTTTTGTACTTATAAAGTGATGGGCAAGTGATGATTACCAACTACAACGCTATAGCACTTTTTATACTTTCATCAAGTTGGCCGCGGCTCCTAATCCCCCCGGAAATACATAAATAAAAGATTGAAAGTGGCCAGGTTTGCCGTAGCTTTATTGTACTTGTATGTACTCCCTAGCCCCAAGTAAATGTCACTTTGTCCATATTTTTAGCACACATGTATCGTGCGTGTGTTACTTGGCGCAATTGGGACGTACAAAGTGAAAAAAAACTCAGGATTCGAGCACATTTCTCCTCGTCGGATCCCCATTCCAAAAGAAAAGGGAAGGGGAAAAAACTTGCTTTAGAAATGACTTGGATTTCTTCTTGCACCCCAGTAGTCATAACATAAACCCAGGATTCATGAACTGTTGCAAATTGAACGTTGCCAGCCAGCTTTCTTTTTTTCGAGAGGAGTCACGAGAGAG